>JAXDRA010000095.1:0-21542 GCA_034190875.2 Urechis unicinctus | reverse complement strand
GTACCACCAGGCTGTGACCTTGTTTCCGTAGCAAGTTGTTGATGACTTTTGTTGCATTGATCAGTCGATGTATATGACATGGGCTTCCCAAACAACTCACTAATAAGTCATTGAAGTGAACCCCAGTTGGCCCCGTCATTATCATATATCGCTGTGTCTGTGTAGCTGCAAGAGTCACTTCTGGCCATCACCACGGAGGTCATCTCCACGTCAGCTGAGATGTCAGCCAGAGCGGGATTGTAGGTTACCTCACTAAACAGCTGTCTCACTCTCTCCCTATTTGTTGTATTGTGTAGTTGGTGTGTTGGTTCATGGTGTACTGTGGTTGAAGGTTGACAGGTTCTGTGTTGGGATGTGCTGTGGAGATCCATCTTAACCTCGGTGACCAGGAGAAAGCATGGTGAGTACACGGGTGTTAAATGTCTCATCGTTGGGCTATCAAAGAGCTTAATTAATAAAGAATTTAGAATTGTGATGAAAGAGAACCAGAAATCAGTGAAATCCTCATTTCCTGTGTTCTGATAATATGTAAATTCCATCACAATGCAATGAGTCATAGGTCCTTTAATTTGGTGATGACATATTATTGACACCTACGGCCATGTTATAACTGGTCGCCGGAGAACTATGAAGTTGTGTTCATCTTCACACACAACATGCTAACGTAAAAACCATCTTAAATAATCCATCCATCAATGATTTTTATTTGCCACGTGCAGGGATGTATTTGACATGTATTACAGCAAGAAAAGAACCACAGCAAACTTCCCCAGGTAGGTCAGTAACTTCAAGGGAACCCAAATCATCTGTAAACGAAAAAATCACAAGCTCACTACCCACTTTTTGAGATATTATCAAAAGTGGAAAACACTGGTTCCATTTTATTTCACAGTCCACGTGACTTGTCTTGTGTTCAGCCAAGAATCCCTCATTAGATTGATGGAAGTTGCTATAGAACAGCAGAACGTCCCCCGCATTGCTGTGAGTATGACATTATTCAAGCGTGTTTTTATAATGGTTTTGTTAACATTGTGTGAATTCACATTAGATTTTGGATTTATAGCAAATGACTTGTTCTCAAACTCAGTGTCTGGTTTCTGTACATTTTCCTGATGAAGATAACATTTCCGGCTAACAGGCTAGAAATACGATATGTTAGTGCAAGTGTACATGTTTTAATCCTTCCAACCTTAAAGCTTATCTAACTGTTCACGATGGAAGGGAAACATTCTTGGATTCTTGTGTAGAACTAGAATTACCTGTGTAAGCTAGGCATTGTATTTTCACTTCCTGTAGATGAGATAATATGAAACCACAGGCAGCATGTTTTCCTCCCCCAAATGAGTCATGTGACCATATTTCTACCGATTGTTCTTATCAACAATGTTCAACGTATTGATGTGTGTCAGTCTGTGGTGGAGATCATGTCTGATGTGGGTTATCCAAAGCTTGATACAATGGTCAACAAAGTCTTCAAGGAACTCGACCTCTCTCAGGAACAGAAGTACGTTCTTCGTTTTACAACAAGATGAACTCGTGCCTCATGTTTCCTTGTGCATTATTGTCATGCCATGTCAAATGCACTATTTTACACCAACTTTTCATTTCATTTCTATCTTGATCTT
Organism: Urechis unicinctus; assembly: GCA_034190875.2. Lineage (NCBI taxonomy): Eukaryota > Metazoa > Annelida > Polychaeta > Xenopneusta > Urechidae > Urechis > Urechis unicinctus. The sequence continues at coordinate 19,917 of JAXDRA010000095.1, read as the reverse complement.
GATAAAAAAAAAGTAATATTCTGGATGGAATCCACTTTTCAAGCTCAAAGGAACCAAACTCATGAATTCAATGGTGCAGTAGTTCTTGTGAATAGAATGTGTAGTAGATAGCCTGAGTGCATTGGATATAATCGGGTCTATCAACACTATTCTCTGATAGATACTACTCCCCAGTTGGCTTACCATACCTTCATTATTTCTTCCCTTTTGAGTAGCTTCAGTTACATTTTACAATGTCAGTCATTATACATCATGTTAACCCTAGAATGACCTCATTATATTTTGAAATCCATTTCTAGATACACCAAGATAGCACTGGGGCTGTTATGTTGATTGGCTTTCCATACCTCTGTTATCAGTTTATCCCTAACCCCATAATCCGTTGTGTTCTTGATTCCCCAGCCCTCATTAATCCTTGTCCTAACTGGCTTTTGTCTTGTGGCTACAGGGACCTGTTGGATGATCTATTGTGACCGCTGGCCAGGTCTGCTGCTGCAGCTTCCTTACCAATCAATACCTAACCGTGTCCAATTGTTGTTGCCTAACACCAGGTGTCTGTGGTGATATCATGTGCGTTTTCTTGTTTAATAAACAACATCAACCCTTGGTTGTTGGGTTGCATTTTGGGGAATTTTAGTGACAACTTGGTGAAATTTTCATGAGAAATGCTAAATTTATGAAATTTGGTTTGTAAGTTAGTGATTTTATGTTGATCTTCAATGAAACAACAGGAAGCCATGTGTGGTAAATGAAATGAAGGTGATTAGGTTTTTGTCAGCCAGCTTGTGTTTTGTAATTCATTAAATACTAAAGGACGTCCTATTTAGGCCAAAGAGGTGGGCCATTTGCAATGAAGTAGGAGCTCGACTTTGAGAACTACCAGATGTCCTTCAAGCAACTCCTTGATAAATTATATATAACTCTAACATAATCCTTTAAGCATTCACTCGTGTCTTACACGCTGATAAAACAAGTACTGCTTATTGTTTCTTAAAGGCTGCCTTGTATCCTGCTGAATGAAGCTACTAGTGTGGCTAGCATCGGTTGCATTGCTGTCAGACATTGAACTGTAACTTGAGAAGCAGACAACACCACAAATTAACACTATTGAACCATGTCACAGATCAGTTCCAGTGATTCTTATACTTTCTCCAGCCAAATAAACAAATCTCAAGCATGAAGAGAAAGGGCAATACATCATTCTATCATTTATTCAATCTCATAATTTTCTCATTTTTACATCAATTTTAAATTTTTGTTTCTACAAATGTACTACAAACTTTACAGGGAAATTTTCCACTGTTAAACCAACAAATCACAGTCAATACAAATGTGATCATTAAACTACAAATGTGTGATAACAGTACAGTAGTAATAAACAGTCGAATGAAAGGTGGAAGATAACCGACCACAGATGATATGGCTATAACATATGTACAAACTGGTGAAATCTACATCCCTGTCTATAACACTGGGTAGTCATGGTAATATACCAATGTTTGTGGTTTCAGTTTCAACTAAAACAATTGTGACTTAATGTTTTAATACACTCATTGCCAACAAATATTCTTCAGAACCCCAACAAATTAAAATAAAGTAAAAAAATCACACCCCAAATCCCTTTGAATGGATCAATGACTTACAGAATCAGAACATGATGATTGCATGATGCCTCAAAATACATGAAATCATGCATGTTTGATTTGAAACACAAACACCTGTAGGAATGCTAATATTCCTGCATCTGGCACAAAACTTATCTAACATAAGGTAAGTATAGGGTTTAACAGCGCACCAACACTAGTGTGTAATACGGTGCCTAAACTTATCAAACATTATATAATTTACAAGACAAGTAACAACTTCTAAGTCTGCATGCGGGAGTACTGGGCATGATTGAATTGGTCATTAATTAAAGCAAGCTTTAGGATAATTCGGCACAATGGAACAGATAAAGATATTCACATGAATATTGCGTGTAATGTTGATATTTGCAGGTATAAAACGTGACTTTACATTCACCATTCCTTGTGACAATATGCAAAATACTAATACACCCAGCATTTATCTTGGTGATAGAAAAAAACTTTGAAAAATGACATAAATAGTACCACGTAACTCAGTTAAAAGTGATGGTCTAGTTAGTCTGAGGATAGATTCATCCAGACAAACATTGGTATTATGCTAATGTTGGAATGAGTTTCCCTGTACAACATTTGGTCTCTATTAACACGGTGCTTCGTGAGAAGTGTCTAGCTAAAGGTAAGTGTGACGGATCAGTGTAATTACAACATGATTGAATGGTTATGATATAGGTGGCCCATCCCATCATGCAGTGCATCTCTAATCACATGGAAAATGATCAATACTAATTCCATTACCCAGCACTTTTATTAAATTCAAACCAGCAACAACTTCTTTAAAAAGCTTAATATCCCTTTTATTGTTGGAAACCATGACTCTCAATGAAACTGAATAATGCCCCCTGATGAAGTTACGTTTGCAGTGAATCTGCTCACATGTCTACTAAGATAGATATTTATTTGTTTGTCATAAATAAAACATGCAGTGTAATGTATAAAGAAACATGTACAAAAGGAAAATGACTTAACAGACAAGGTGACTCTAGTCACGCCACGTGGACCGCTATCAGCTTTTCACCTCCTTACACGTTTCTGGCGCGGTCTCCGAACTTGAGATCATAAGCGGGGTGTCAGCGTCAGTGCTACGATCAAAATCCATGGAATCCTGGGTTAGCGATCGAGTCCTGGTTTCTGGAGCAGTGCCATCTGCTGGAGAAACCAGTGTGTCTTTTGAACTACGACTGGAATTCTCTTGGACTTTGGCGTTCTCTGGGTCGCTGCTTGTAGCTCGTTTCCACTCCTTGGAGAAAAGATCCTCTCCTTCGTCGTCGTTTGAGTTGTTCTGTTTCGGCTGGCGTTCCATGAGCGTAGCCCGACAAGCAGCCAGGTAGTGAGCACGACGGATTCGTAGGTACAGTATGTTTGTCAGGGCTTGAACATTGAAATCAGGGATGTATTTCACCATGTTGGGTTTCTGGTAGATGCTGTCAGCTGATCCTGCGATGCTTGGGAGGCTTAGCTGCTTATCAGCTGAACCTGGATGGTGGATACAAACAAGGCTATCAGGTCATTATCAGGGATGTAAGATTTATAATACTCCATTTTTACCAATACAACTTGATTGGAAAAATGCATGGGGCACTTGTCAGCCATTGAGTTGGTAACAACTGGATCAGATTTCAAAATTACTGATGTAAATTACAGTCAGATATTGGTATAAGCATAATGAGGAGTTATTCCCAATAGCATACATTCTTAAACCTATCATCCAAGTGCTTTATGGTTGGAACTAGTTCATTCAGTAGACTATAGCTTTACTAGCAGCATATCATTATACAGTAATAGAGGGGTAAGCCTAGATTTCGAAACCTAGGGTCTACCAGCCAAGGTAAGGAAGGGGCTGGTAAGCTGGTATATAGAGCAGACAGACTTGTAATAAGCTGTGTGCAAGTGTAAAACTACATCAACATAAGCCATACAATTGGTGAATGTGTGTAAACAATACTGCAGGTGACCCAAGCAGTAATCTTGTTGATGTTTCGCATGTACAGTCTTCGTTGTCAGACGACACGCTGCGCTCTCTGATTAGTCTCGCTAGGATAGCTATGCTCTTAACTGTCGGTGTAATAAACAACATGCATGCATGCATACATGCATGCATGCATGCATGCATGCATGCATGCATGCATGCATGCATACATACATACATACATACATACATACATACATACATACATACATACATACATACATACATATATATATATTTAATACTCTGTCATTGTTTTATGTACATAGTTTTTGCTTTAATTCTTTGTCACTGACATGCTTTATTGATGTGATTTGTTGCTTCAGGCATTCCGACCTCCAGAAGGCTTCAGACATGAAGAGGACACAGTGGATGGCTTGAGAGAGAGGATCGAATACAGGAGCCCCCTCACCGCTTACAGTGCCTATCAACAGCTCTTTGTCAAAGGTTACCATCTGTCCATATTTTATGATTCATTCTTTTGGTTTAAAAAATATATTTTTTTTGACCTTGTTGTAATTTTTAAAATTTCAAACTTGAACTCATGACATGAATGAACTTCTGTGAATATTATTATTGATCTCTAAGCTGGCCTTTTTGACTTGTAGATAACCTTGATGACCTCTCTATGACCGTTGTCATTGACATATCAATCAACTTGTAACCTGTTATGTGGATGTCAGGTGAGGCGGTGTCCTCAGACTTGACCCATGACCTTCTGGACCTCCTGTGTTACTACAACAGCAGCGAGATAGATGATGTAGGGTTGGAGGAGGAACAGCCCTACTGGAGCCAGCTGCAGCATCGCTTTCAAACGTGTGGAGAAAGAGGAAGCTGTGCATCGCAAGACCTGGCTGTAAGCACCAGATATGTCTCGAGAAATTGTTCACGATTTGTGGTGGAAGGAGCAAGTTTTGTTGTTGTTGATATATTGTGATGACCACCTAGTCTTACAAACTTCATAACCATGAAATGTGCTTTTGATTTCTGCAAGCACACATTTTACTATATGAAATTACTATAAGTGTATTGTCTGTAGATTTACGCATGGTATCTTGTGTGTAAAATGAGTTTAGAAGTTTGTATCATTGCAGTAAGTCTTTATCGTTTGATTGTCGTGTATCACTGGGCTGTCTTGCTGTGTGTATGCAGTGACGATGGCGCTGCCGAGGAGCTGTTCAAATCAATGGATGAAAGAAGCCCACGGGCTTACAACAGTATGATACGAGGCCGGGCAAAGGTAAGGCAATACATCAGTCTACCACCACATCCCAGTCTTCATCTCCATGTTTTGTTATTTCTTGAAAAAGCACATAAGTAAAGGGGTTTTTTATATTTCATGTTACCCCAAATTTTTTTGCTACCCACTAAATTACAATCAATTGAGATACAACATTAGTTAATTATTTGCAAGTCTAAAGGTCCACTGATTATTGGACTTATATGATGGTTGGACACTCATTTATAATGTGTATGAATTGTCAACTGTTACTCTTGAATGAATGTGTTTGCTGCAGACATGTTGTACTTTGTTTTTCAGTATTTCCAGTGTGATGGGGCATATGCCTTGTACCAAGAAATGGTTGAAAACAATATTCCAGGTTGGTCTATTTGTTGTGGATCCTACATAAGTGATTGGAGATGGCATATATGTTATTGGGAAGCAGATAATTATATGGGATTTGGCTCAGATGCTTTGACATATAGAGCAGCATCGATATACACAGTGAAGATCTATCTTATTTTGTCCATGAAATCTGACACATGGAACTGAGGGCTTATGGTCAATTGTATGGGTGATGATTCTTGAACTTATGCTGCAGTATCCAGAGAAGCGTATGATGCACTCATCTCCATAGCTTACGTCTACAAACAGGCACAATTTGGTGCTTCTACAGAATTATTCAAGGTACAATATAACTTAAAACTTTTGGGCGAAATTAGCAATAACTACAATAAGCTGTAGGACATGTTGTTTGACTCTTCATGATTGTGTACTGTTGTATGCCTAATGGAATGATATTATTGAACAGATATTTGTCCTAAATGGAACCAAATAATCGCAAATATACTTCTGATTACTACTCTGAATCTCTGTGTCTTTCAGTCCTTGTTGCGTTCTATGGCAGACGCTGGCATTCAGCCGACAATCGACACGTTTACTGCTGTGATTGGTAACCTCTTTAAGATGCGATTCTGGATCAATGCCCCAGCAATAACAGAGGCAGTACTTAGTGAGATGCGCAAACTCAACATAGGTCAGTCCTGGTGGACTTTCCACTCCTGAAATCTCCTACTGTTTAGATAGCATTTTATCAATACTCTTTGCAAACTAGTTTAATATAAAAGGGTTGTAAGGCCTGAGATTTCATTTACGCAAGTCAAATATTAAGAGCAACTTCAATCCTACATTTCAATCAGTGCACAGAAAATACCTCACCCTCTATGAAATCAAATTGCTGTTGGCTTACCCATTCTTTCGAAAGTACATACAGAAAACAGATTTTAAACTTTATTCCTTGGTCTTCTTTGCTAATAAAATATAAGCATATATTGATCAACTTTTCCGTTTCTTCTTTTCAGAGCCAGATTTACAAATTTGGAATAATGCGGTTTTAATATTTGCTCTTAAGGGTATGTATGGATAAACAGTTATCTTAGAAATCAGTCTCTTATTGCCAATAAATCAACTGACAATTGTGATGATATATTATTGTCAAGTGCAATTATATATTTGACATAAATTGTTGTCACTCAGAAGGGACTGCTAATGTTGATCATGTTGTTTCATCAGACTTCAGCACCCACTTAGTTTATGAAATTCTTGATTACTTGGAGGGCAAAGAATTTGTGGCAAGAACTCCAAATGATTGTAAGTCATCCCTTTTTTAAGAAAATCTTTTCGGTAATTTTTTTTCAAATTTCTTTGATCTTTCATCATAGCAGAATCACAAACTTTTAGTGATCTGTGTTTTTCTTCTTTTTTTCCCCAGTGCGTTTCTTCACCAATATGATGGCAATGGTGGGACTCTTACCCAATATATGTTCGTTTCCCAATCCATATCATTTGACCACACTGTTGCACTTGCTCTCGTCATTTGCAGTTTGTTTCGCGTTTTGTTGGCAGTGTAAGAAGAGGCTGAAGGATATGGAGTTCGCTTACAAAGTTGATCGCTTGTTGAACACAGGTGAAAACCACCTGCTGCTAGTGGACAATCTTCATCAACAGACATACTTGTGAGGCCTAGTAATTGCACTGCTTCTAGGAGTATGTATCAATGAATATTATACCAAGCTTTGCAGTCACATTGGCAGCAGGGTTGCTTTGGTTTAATGCTTGTGAGGTTACAGTTAATGATATAATCACACAAGACATATTTCTCATATAATTTAGTCACTCTAAAGGTCTTGAGTTTTCATTGAAAATGTATTGCAAATATTTATTACACCAGTACCTCAAATTCAATCTGCTTTTTGTGACATCATCTTTCAGCTTCAACTATTTGAGTCTGTTGTGTACATTTGAACAAATGGATAAAGTCATCACAGAATATGAGCGCTTTACCCCTCATGTAAGTCAGCTTACTACCTCCATGTTATAACACTCGTCTTTCTTGATAACGTTTTGCCAGATTTCAGTTTTCTCATCAACAGTGTCATGTATGTACATCTCTTCAAATATCACACTCCAGTTTAGCTTGGATAAACTTGTGTTTGGGATCCAGAATAATTTAAGACCTGGTTTTGTCACTGTTCCTTATAATATCAGATTTTCAGTCCTTTGCCACAGTCCCAGTTTATCATTTCTTGGCATCTAACCAAGTCCTATGGTGCTAATTGGTATTGTCTTGATCACATGCCCACCTGTTGTGTGTAGAGCTATGTTCCTATCACACTAATTGGTATTGTCTTGATCACAAGCCCACCTGTTGTGTGTAGAGCTATGTTCCTATCACACTAATTGGTATTGTCTTGATCACATGTCACCTGTTGTGTGTAGAGCTATGTTCCTATCACACTAATTGGTATTGTCTTGATCACATGTCACCTGTTGTGTGTAGAGCTATGTTCCTATCACACTAATTGGTATTGTCTTGATCACATGTCACCTGTTGTGTGTAGAGCTATGTTCCTATCACACTAATTGGTATTGTCTTGATCACATGTCACCTATTGTGTGTAGAGCTATGTTCCTATCACACTAATTGGTATTGTCTTGATCACATGTCACCTGTTGTGTGTAGAGCTATGTTCCTATCATAGTAATTGGTATTGTCTTGATCACATGCCACCTGTTGTGTGTAGAGCTATGTTCCTATCATACTAATTGGTATTGTCTTGATCACATGTCACCTGTTGTGTGTAGAGCTATGTTCCTATCATACTAATTGGTATTGTCTTGATCACATGCCCACCTGTTGTGTGTAGAGCTATGTTCCTATCATACTAATTGGTATTGTCTTGATCACATGCCCACCTGTTGTGTGTAGAGCTATGTTCCTATCATACTAATTGGTATTGTCTTGATCACATGCCCACCTGTTGTGTGTAGAGCTATGTTCCTATCATAGTAATTTGTATTGTCTTGATCACATGCCCACCTGTTGTGTGTAGAGCTATGTTCCTATCATACTAATTGGTATTGTCTTGATCACATGCCCACCTGTTGTGTGTAGAGCTATGTTCCTATCATACTAATTGGTATTGTCTTGATCACATGCCCACCTGTTGTGTGTAGAGCTATGTTCCTGTCATAGTAATTGGTATTGTCTTGATCACATGCCCACCTGTTGTGTGTAGAGCTATGTTCCTATCATGTCCATCATGGAAGTGCTACTGGAGACGATCGAGCTTAATGAGGCTTTTTATTACCTGCCAAAGATTTGGTCAGGTGAGTTTATTATCTCTCCCTGTCAGGTCAGGTGTATAAACTCTAGATTATCTTGCGTACTTCTCTTTATGCGTTATGTTGTACTTGATTTAAGTGTTCATGTATACTAACAAGTTGATATTACTGAAGTAAATCCTTATCAATGTCATCATTGTTGTTGTCATCAGCTCCTGTCATCATCATTATCATATTTCACATTATGATATTGACCATCATCCTCATTACCTCTCCTTCTCTATTATACAATGTTGTCGTCCAATGAACTTGTCGCTTGTTGCTTTCAGACATGACGATGTTCCTCTATCATAAAAAGAGTGATCTGGTCGAGATCTTCTTCAGGGTCATGACCAAGGCTGACAGGTCAGACAAACAGGTGAGCTGTCATCGGAGTCGCTCTTGTAAAATCATCTTGATGTCAGGTTTCTAAGCCATTGGATCTATATACACCAAGGTATAAATCTAGGTGGCTTTATCTCTGAAACCAGATAGAGGGAAATCAGGGCATGTGATCCAAGCCTGATAAGTAAAGATCCAAGCTGGCCAATGCTTTGTAACCTGATACGTCTGGCTGGTCGAATGAGACCACCAGGCTGTGACCTTGTACCACCAGGCTGTGACCTTGTTTCCGTAGCAAGTTGTTGATGACTTTTGTTGCATTGATCAGTCGATGTATATGACATGGGCTTCCCAAACAACTCACTAATAAGTCATTGAAGTGAACCCCAGTTGGCCCCGTCATTATCATATATCGCTGTGTCTGTGTAGCTGCAAGAGTCACTTCTGGCCATCACCACGGAGGTCATCTCCACGTCAGCTGAGATGTCAGCCAGAGCGGGATTGTAGGTTACCTCACTAAACAGCTGTCTCACTCTCTCCCTATTTGTTGTATTGTGTAGTTGGTTGTTGGTTCATGGTGTACTGTGGTTGAAGGTTGACAGGTTCTGTGTTGGGATGTGCTGTGGAGATCCATCTTAACCTCGGTGACCAGGAGAAAGCATGGTGAGTACACGGGTGTTAAATGTCTCATCGTTGGGCTATCAAAGAGCTTAATTAATAAAGAATTTAGAATTGTGATGAAAGAGAACCAGAAATCAGTGAAATCCTCATTTCCTGTGTTCTGATAATATGTAAATTCCATCACAATGCAATGAGTCATAGGTCCTTTAATTTGGTGATGACATATTATTGACACCTACGGCCATGTTATAACTGGTCGCCGGAGAACTATGAAGTTGTGTTCATCTTCACACACAACATGCTAACGTAAAAACCATCTTAAATAATCCATCCATCAATGATTTTTATTTGCCACGTGCAGGGATGTATTTGACATGTATTACAGCAAGAAAAGAACCACAGCAAACTTCCCCAGGTAGGTCAGTAACTTCAAGGGAACCCAAATCATCTGTAAACGAAAAAATCACAAGCTCACTACCCACTTTTGAGATATTATCAAAAGTGGAAAACACTGGTTCCATTTTATTTCACAGTCCACGTGACTTGTCTTGTGTTCAGCCAAGAATCCCTCATTAGATTGATGGAAGTTGCTATAGAACAGCAGAACGTCCCCCGCATTGCTGTGAGTATGACATTATTCAAGCGTGTTTTATAATGGTTTTGTTAACATTGTGTGAATTCACATTAGATTTTGGATTTATAGCAAATGACTTGTTCTCAAACTCAGTGTCTGGTTTCTGTACATTTTCCTGATGAAGATAACATTTCCGGCTAACAGGCTAGAAATACGATATGTTAGTGCAAGTGTACATGTTTTAATCCTTCCAACCTTAAAGCTTATCTAACTGTTCACGATGGAAGGGAAACATTCTTGGATTCTTGTGTAGAACTAGAATTACCTGTGTAAGCTAGGCATTGTATTTTCACTTCCTGTAGATGAGATAATATGAAACCACAGGCAGCATGTTTTCCTCCCCCAAATGAGTCATGTGACCATATTTCTACCGATTGTTCTTATCAACAATGTTCAACGTATTGATGTGTGTCAGTCTGTGGTGGAGATCATGTCTGATGTGGGTTATCCAAAGCTTGATACAATGGTCAACAAAGTCTTCAAGGAACTCGACCTCTCTCAGGAACAGAAGTACGTTCTTCGTTTTACAACAAGATGAACTCGTGCCTCATGTTTCCTTGTGCATTATTGTCATGCCATGTCAAATGCACTATTTTACACCAACTTTTCATTTCATTTCTATCTTGATCTTGATAAAAAAAAAGTAATATTCTGGATGGAATCCACTTTTCAAGCTCAAAGGAACCAAACTCATGAATTCAATGGTGCAGTAGTTCTTGTGAATAGAATGTGTAGTAGATAGCCTGAGTGCATTGGATATAATCGGGTCTATCAACACTATTCTCTGATAGATACTACTCCCCAGTTGGCTTACCATACCTTCATTATTTCTTCCCTTTTGAGTAGCTTCAGTTACATTTTACAATGTCAGTCATTATACATCATGTTAACCCTAGAATGACCTCATTATATTTTGAAATCCATTTCTAGATACACCAAGATAGCACTGGGGCTGTTATGTTGATTGGCTTTCCATACCTCTGTTATCAGTTTATCCCTAACCCCATAATCCGTTGTGTTCTTGATTCCCCAGCCCTCATTAATCCTTGTCCTAACTGGCTTTTGTCTTGTGGCTACAGGGACCTGTTGGATGATCTATTGTGACCGCTGGCCAGGTCTGCTGCTGCAGCTTCCTTACCAATCAATACCTAACCGTGTCCAATTGTTGTTGCCTAACACCAGGTGTCTGTGGTGATATCATGTGCGTTTTCTTGTTTAATAAACAACATCAACCCTTGGTTGTTGGGTTGCATTTTGGGGAATTTTAGTGACAACTTGGTGAAATTTTCATGAGAAATGCTAAATTTATGAAATTTGGTTTGTAAGTTAGTGATTTTATGTTGATCTTCAATGAAACAACAGGAAGCCATGTGTGGTAAATGAAATGAAGGTGATTAGGTTTTTGTCAGCCAGCTTGTGTTTTGTAATTCATTAAATACTAAAGGACGTCCTATTTAGGCCAAAGAGGTGGGCCATTTGCAATGAAGTAGGAGCTCGACTTTGAGAACTACCAGATGTCCTTCAAGCAACTCCTTGATAAATTATATATAACTCTAACATAATCCTTTAAGCATTCACTCGTGTCTTACACGCTGATAAAACAAGTACTGCTTATTGTTTCTTAAAGGCTGCCTTGTATCCTGCTGAATGAAGCTACTAGTGTGGCTAGCATCGGTTGCATTGCTGTCAGACATTGAACTGTAACTTGAGAAGCAGACAACACCACAAATTAACACTATTGAACCATGTCACAGATCAGTTCCAGTGATTCTTATACTTTCTCCAGCCAAATAAACAAATCTCAAGCATGAAGAGAAAGGGCAATACATCATTCTATCATTTATTCAATCTCATAATTTTCTCATTTTTACATCAATTTTAAATTTTTGTTTCTACAAATGTACTACAAACTTTACAGGGAAATTTTCCACTGTTAAACCAACAAATCACAGTCAATACAAATGTGATCATTAAACTACAAATGTGTGATAACAGTACAGTAGTAATAAACAGTCGAATGAAAGGTGGAAGATAACCGACCACAGATGATATGGCTATAACATATGTACAAACTGGTGAAATCTACATCCCTGTCTATAACACTGGGTAGTCATGGTAATATACCAATGTTTGTGGTTTCAGTTTCAACTAAAACAATTGTGACTTAATGTTTTAATACACTCATTGCCAACAAATATTCTTCAGAACCCCAACAAATTAAAATAAAGTAAAAATCACACCCCAAATCCCTTTGAATGGATCAATGACTTACAGAATCAGAACATGATGATTGCATGATGCCTCAAAATACATGAAATCATGCATGTTTGATTTGAAACACAAACACCTGTAGGAATGCTAATATTCCTGCATCTGGCACAAAAACTTATCTAACATAAGGTAAGTATAGGGTTTAACAGCGCACCAACACTAGTGTGTAATACGGTGCCTAAACTTATCAAACATTATATAATTTACAAGACAAGTAACAACTTCTAAGTCTGCATGCGGGAGTACTGGGCATGATTGAATTGGTCATTAATTAAAGCAAGCTTTAGGATAATTCGGCACAATGGAACAGATAAAGATATTCACATGAATATTGCGTGTAATGTTGATATTTGCAGGTATAAAACGTGACTTTACATTCACCATTCCTTGTGACAATATGCAAAATACTAATACACCCAGCATTTATCTTGGTGATAGAAAAAAACTTTGAAAAATGACATAAATAGTACCACGTAACTCAGTTAAAAGTGATGGTCTAGTTAGTCTGAGGATAGATTCATCCAGACAAACATTGGTATTATGCTAATGTTGGAATGAGTTTCCCTGTACAACATTTGGTCTCTATTAACACGGTGCTTCGTGAGAAGTGTCTAGCTAAAGGTAAGTGTGACGGATCAGTGTAATTACAACATGATTGAATGGTTATGATATAGGTGGCCCATCCCATCATGCAGTGCATCTCTAATCACATGGAAAATGATCAATACTAATTCCATTACCCAGCACTTTTATTAAATTCAAACCAGCAACAACTTCTTTAAAAAGCTTAATATCCCTTTTATTGTTGGAAACCATGACTCTCAATGAAACTGAATAATGCCCCCTGATGAAGTTACGTTTGCAGTGAATCTGCTCACATGTCTACTAAGATAGATATTTATTTGTTTGTCATAAATAAAACATGCAGTGTAATGTATAAAGAAACATGTACAAAAGGAAAATGACTTAACAGACAAGGTGACTCTAGTCACGCCACGTGGACCGCTATCAGCTTTTCACCTCCTTACACGTTTCTGGCGCGGTCTCCGAACTTGAGATCATAAGCGGGGTGTCAGCGTCAGTGCTACGATCAAAATCCATGGAATCCTGGGTTAGCGATCGAGTCCTGGTTTCTGGAGCAGTGCCATCTGCTGGAGAAACCAGTGTGTCTTTTGAACTACGACTGGAATTCTCTTGGACTTTGGCGTTCTCTGGGTCGCTGCTTGTAGCTCGTTTCCACTCCTTGGAGAAAAGATCCTCTCCTTCGTCGTCGTTTGAGTTGTTCTGTTTCGGCTGGCGTTCCATGAGCGTAGCCCGACAAGCAGCCAGGTAGTGAGCACGACGGATTCGTAGGTACAGTATGTTTGTCAGGGCTTGAACATTGAAATCAGGGATGTATTTCACCATGTTGGGTTTCTGGTAGATGCTGTCAGCTGATCCTGCGATGCTTGGGAGGCTTAGCTGCTTATCAGCTGAACCTGGATGGTGGATACAAACAAGGCTATCAGGTCATTATCAGGGATGTAAGATTTATAATACTCCATTTTTACCAATACAACTTGATTGGAAAAATGCATGGGGCACTTGTCAGCCATTGAGTTGGTAACAACTGGATCAGATTTCAAAATTACTGATGTAAATTACAGTCAGATATTGGTATAAGCATAATGAGGAGTTATTCCCAATAGCATACATTCTTAAACCTATCATCCAAGTGCTTTATGGTTGGAACTAGTTCATTCAGTAGACTATAGCTTTACTAGCAGCATATCATTATACAGTAATAGAGGGGTAAGCCTAGATTTCGAAACCTAGGGTCTACCAGCCAAGGTAAGGAAGGGGCTGGTAAGCTGGTATATAGAGCAGACAGACTTGTAATAAGCTGTGTGCAAGTGTAAAACTACATCAACATAAGCCATACAATTGGTGAATGTGTGTAAACAATACTGCAGGTGACCCAAGCAGTAATCTTGTTGATGTTTCGCATGTACAGTCTTCGTTGTCAGACGACACGCTGCGCTCTCTGATTAGTCTCGCTAGGATAGCTATGCTCTTAACTGTCGGTGTAATAAACAACATGCATGCATGCATACATGCATGCATGCATGCATGCATGCATGCATGCATGCATGCATACATACATACATACATACATACATACATACATACATACATACATACATACATACATACATACATACATACATACATACATACATATATATATATTTAATACTCTGTCATTGTTTTATGTACATAGTTTTTGCTTTAATTCTTTGTCACTGACATGCTTTATTGATGTGATTTGTTGCTTCAGGCATTCCGACCTCCAGAAGGCTTCAGACATGAAGAGGACACAGTGGATGGCTTGAGAGAGAGGATCGAATACAGGAGCCCCCTCACCGCTTACAGTGCCTATCAACAGCTCTTTGTCAAAGGTTACCATCTGTCCATATTTTATGATTCATTCTTTTGGTTTAAAAAATATATTGTTTTTGACCTTGTTGTAATTTTTAAAATTTCAAACTTGAACTCATGACATGAATGAACTTCTGTGAATATTATTATTGATCTCTAAGCTGGCCTTTTTGACTTGTAGATAACCTTGATGACCTCTCTATGACCGTTGTCATTGACATATCAATCAACTTGTAACCTGTTATGTGGATGTCAGGTGAGGCGGTGTCCTCAGACTTGACCCATGACCTTCTGGACCTCCTGTGTTACTACAACAGCAGCGAGATAGATGATGTAGGGTTGGAGGAGGAACAGCCCTACTGGAGCCAGCTGCAGCATCGCTTCAAACGTGTGGAGAAAGAGGAAGCTGTGCATCGCAAGACCTGGCTGTAAGCACCAGATATGTCTCGAGAAATTGTTCACGATTTGTGGTGGAAGGAGCAAGTTTTGTTGTTGTTGATATATTGTGATGACCACCTAGTCTTACAAACTTCATAACCATGAAATGTGCTTTTGATTTCTGCAAGCACACATTTTACTATATGAAATTACTATAAGTGTATTGTCTGTAGATTTACGCATGGTATCTTGTGTGTAAAATGAGTTTAGAAGTTTGTATCATTGCAGTAAGTCTTTATCGTTTGATTGTCGTGTATCACTGGGCTGTCTTGCTGTGTGTATGCAGTGACGATGGCGCTGCCGAGGAGCTGTTCAAATCAATGGATGAAAGAAGCCCACGGGCTTACAACAGTATGATACGAGGCCGGGCAAAGGTAAGGCAATACATCAGTCTACCACCACATCCCAGTCTTCATCTCCATGTTTTGTTATTTCTTGAAAAAGCACATAAGTAAAGGGGTTTTTTTATATTTCATGTTACCCCAAATTTTTTTGCTACCCACTAAATTACAATCAATTGAGATACAACATTAGTTAATTATTTGCAAGTCTAAAGGTCCACTGATTATTGGACTTATATGATGGTTGGACACTCATTTATAATGTGTATGAATTGTCAACTGTTACTCTTGAATGAATGTGTTTGCTGCAGACATGTTGTACTTTGTTTTTCAGTATTTCCAGTGTGATGGGGCATATGCCTTGTACCAAAATGGTTGGTTGAAAACAATATTCCAGGTTGGTCTATTTGTTGTGGATCCTACATAAGTGATTGGAGATGGCATATATGTTATTGGGAAGCAGATAATTATATGGGATTTGGCTCAGATGCTTTGACATATAGAGCAGCATCGATATACACAGTGAAGATCTATCTTATTTTGTCCATGAAATCTGACACATGGAACTGAGGGCTTATGGTCAATTGTATGGGTGATGATTCTTGAACTTATGCTGCAGTATCCAGAGAAGCGTATGATGCACTCATCTCCATAGCTTACGTCTACAAACAGGCACAATTTGGTGCTTCTACAGAATTATTCAAGGTACAATATAACTTAAAACTTTTGGGCGAAATTAGCAATAACTACAATAAGCTGTAGGACATGTTGTTTGACTCTTCATGATTGTGTACTGTTGTATGCCTAATGGAATGATATTATTGAACAGATATTTGTCCTAAATGGAACCAAATAATCGCAAATATACTTCTGATTACTACTCTGAATCTCTGTGTCTTTTTCAGTCCTGTTGCGTTCTATGGCAGACGCTGGCATTCAGCCGACAATCGACACGTTTACTGCTGTGATTGGTAACCTCTTTAAGATGCGATTCTGGATCAATGCCCCAGCAATAACAGAGGCAGTACTTAGTGAGATGCGCAAACTCAACATAGGTCAGTCCTGGTGGACTTTCCACTCCTGAAATCTCCTACTGTTTAGATAGCATTTTATCAATACTCTTTGCAAACTAGTTTAATATAAAAGGGTTGTAAGGCCTGAGATTTCATTTACGCAAGTCAAATATTAAGAGCAACTTCAATCCTACATTTCAATCAGTGCACAGAAAATACCTCACCCTCTATGAAATCAAATTGCTGTTGGCTTACCCATTCTTTCGAAAGTACATACAGAAAACAGATTTTAAACTTTATTCCTTGGTCTTCTTTGCTAATAAAATATAAGCATATATTGATCAACTTTTCCGTTTCTTCTTTTCAGAGCCAGATTTACAAATTTGGAATAATGCGGTTTTAATATTTGCTCTTAAGGGTATGTATGGATAAACAGTTATCTTAGAAATCAGTCTCTTATTGCCAATAAATCAACTGACAATTGTGATGATATTATTGTCAAGTGCAATTATATATTTGACATAAATTGTTGTCACTCAGAAGGGACTGCTAATGTTGATCATGTGTTGTTTCATCAGACTTCAGCACCCACTTAGTTTATGAAATTCTTGATTACTTGGAGGGCAAAGAATTTGTGGCAAGAACTCCCAAATGATTGTAAGTCATCCCTTTTTTAAGAAAATCTTTTCGGTAATTTTTTTTCAAATTTCTTTGATCTTTCATCATAGCAGAATCACAAACTTTTAGTGATCTGTGTTTTTCTTCTTTTTTTCCCCAGTGCGTTTCTTCACCAATATGATGGCAATGGTGGGACTCTTACCCAATATATGTTCGTTTCCCAATCCATATCATTTGACCACACTGTTGCACTTGCTCTCGTCATTTGCAGTTTGTTTCGCGTTTTGTTGGCAGTGTAAGAAGAGGCTGAAGGATATGGAGTTCGCTTACAAAGTTGATCGCTTGTTGAACACAGGTGAAAACCACCTGCTGCTAGTGGACAATCTTCATCAACAGACATACTTGTGAGGCCTAGTAATTGCACTGCTTCTAGGAGTATGTATCAATGAATATTATACCAAGCTTTGCAGTCACATTGGCAGCAGGGTTGCTTTGGTTTAATGCTTGTGAGGTTACAGTTAATGATATAATCACACAAGACATATTTCTCATATAATTTAGTCACTCTAAAGGTCTTGAGTTTTCATTGAAAATGTATTGCAAATATTTATTACACCAGTACCTCAAATTCAATCTGCTTTTTGTGACATCATCTTTCAGCTTCAACTATTTGAGTCTGTTGTGTACATTTGAACAAATGGATAAAGTCATCACAGAATATGAGCGCTTTACCCCTCATGTAAGTCAGCTTACTACCTCCATGTTATAACACTCGTCTTTCTTGATAACGTTTTGCCAGATTTCAGTTTTCTCATCAACAGTGTCATGTATGTACATCTCTTCAAATATCACACTCCAGTTTAGCTTGGATAAACTTGTGTTTGGGATCCAGAATAATTTAAGACCTGGTTTTGTCACTGTTCCTTATAATATCAGATTTTCAGTCCTTTGCCACAGTCCCAGTTTATCATTTCTTGGCATCTAACCAAGTCCTATGGTGCTAATTGGTATTGTCTTGATCACATGCCCACCTGTTGTGTGTAGAGCTATGTTCCTATCACACTAATTGGTATTGTCTTGATCACAAGCCCACCTGTTGTGTGTAGAGCTATGTTCCTATCACACTAATTGGTATTGTCTTGATCACATGTCACCTGTTGTGTGTAGAGCTATGTTCCTATCACACTAATTGGTATTGTCTTGATCACATGTCACCTGTTGTGTGTAGAGCTATGTTCCTATCACACTAATTGGTATTGTCTTGATCACATGTCACCTGTTGTGTGTAGAGCTATGTTCCTATCACACTAATTGGTATTGTCTTGATCACATGTCACCTATTGTGTGTAGAGCTATGTTCCTATCACACTAATTGGTATTGTCTTGATCACATGTCACCTGTTGTGTGTAGAGCTATGTTCCTATCATAGTAATTGGTATTGTCTTGATCACATGCCACCTGTTGTGTGTAGAGCTATGTTCCTATCATACTAATTGGTATTGTCTTGATCACATGTCACCTGTTGTGTGTAGAGCTATGTTCCTATCATACTAATTGGTATTGTCTTGATCACATGCCCACCTGTTGTGTGTAGAGCTATGTTCCTATCATACTAATTGGTATTGTCTTGATCACATGCCCACCTGTTGTGTGTAGAGCTATGTTCCTATCATACTAATTGGTATTGTCTTGATCACATGCCCACCTGTTGTGTGTAGAGCTATGTTCCTATCATAGTAATTTGTATTGTCTTGATCACATGCCCACCTGTTGTGTGTGTAGCTATGTTCCTATCATACTAATTGGTATTGTATTGATCACATGCCCACCTGTTGTGTGTAGAGCTATGTTCCTATCATACTAATTGGTATTGTCTTGATCACATGCCCACCTGTTGTGTGTAGAGCTATGTTCCTGTCATAGTAATTGGTATTGTCTTGATCACATGCCCACCTGTTGTGTGTAGAGCTATGTTCCTATCATGTCCATCATGGAAGTGCTACTGGAGACGATCGAGCTTAATGAGGCTTTTTATTACCTGCCAAAGATTTGGTCAGGTGAGTTTATTATCTCTCCCTGTCAGGTCAGGTGTATAAACTCTAGATTATCTTGCGTACTTCTCTTTATGCGTTATGTTGTACTTGATTTAAGTGTTCATGTATACTAACAAGTTGATATTACTGAAGTAAATCCTTATCAATGTCATCATTGTTGTTGTCATCAGCTCCTGTCATCATCATTATCATATTTCACATTATGATATTGACCATCATCCTCATTACCTCTCCTTCTCTATTATACAATGTTGTCGTCCAATGAACTTGTCGCTTGTTGCTTTCAGACATGACGATGTTCCTCTATCATAAAAAGAGTGATCTGGTCGAGATCTTCTTCAGGGTCATGACCAAGGCTGACAGGTCAGACAAACAGGTGAGCTGTCATCGGAGTCGCTCTTGTAAAATCATCTTGATGTCAGGTTTCTAAGCCATTGGATCTATATACACCAAGGTATAAATCTAGGTGGCTTTATCTCTGAAACCAGATAGAGGGAAATCAGGGCATGTGATCCAAGCCTGATAAGTAAAGATCCAAGCTGGCCAATGCTTTGTAACCTGATACGTCTGGCTGGTCGAATGAGACCACCAGGCTGTGACCTTGTACCACCAGGCTGTGACCTTGTTTCCGTAGCAAGTTGTTGATGACTTTTGTTGCATTGATCAGTC
>JAXDRA010000094.1:0-46384 GCA_034190875.2 Urechis unicinctus | reverse complement strand
TGTAATATTACATCACCTCCCACCTTATTTATGGACAATTCAGGTGAACTAACCGACTGAGCCATTAATTAGAATTCATTGTTACCTTAAATTTCTTCGCAAACCCAATGTCCCATTCTCGGTGTATATGTAATGTACGTGCGGTTGATTTACCTAAATCTGTTATGTAAATAATAGTAACGACAATGAAGCACCAACTAATAGCACAAGCATATATAGAGGCTTTTTACTTAAGCCGTGGTCCCAACCCGCCGTACTTGCATGTGCGTGCTGTCTACTTGCAAAAACGTGGGTAAAATTTGGGGATCGTACGTAATGGGTACCGCCTCAGTACGGATTTGGGAGCACGCAGACACGCCGTAGCACTTTTAGTGCATGCAGAACTTTCGCTGCGTTAGCTGCGTTCGGGTGGGACTTCTGGAGAACTTCGGAATGTCGTTCGATAACCACCCCCCCCCCCCCACCCCGACATCGGGCGGAAAAGCCAACGTTCATCGCACTTCCACGCACTTACAACATGCGAGTGCGTAAGGACACCGTACGTGAGCAGCACGTGTAAGTACGGCCTCCGTACGATAACGTGGCAATCGCACGGAGAACGTACGTTGTAAGCAAGTTGTAAGCACGTACAACTCACTTACTACGCGGGCCACGTACTTACACCTTGCGCAACCGTGCGAGTGACGTGCGTTGACGTACTCTCTCCCTGCTCTTGCTACTCCCTCCCCACGTTTTCAGAAAAACATGGCGGCCGTGGCCTCCCCAAAAAACGTACGGACTAAAGCACGCACGGTGGGTTGTGACCAGGCCTTTAAGTGAACAATTCGATTTTGAACTTTCGGGTGATCCGCCATATTAATTTTAGTATACAGCTGAACACTTGTATGCTTATGATACTGTAAATATCATTACTTTCGTTTTGTTTATCATGACTAAACTGTACAGAAGTTATTTAGCAATAATCAGCCAATAACGATTAAATACCAGATGGTGCGGCGTTCACATGCCGGAAATGACCGAACAAAAGATGAAGAAAAGGTTTATCGCGAAAAACAGGTGGTTTGTATAATGCACCGTGTTCTCGTTGATCCTCGCATGACTGCACATGGAGATTTGCAAGATCGAGCACTTTTATTCTCTTCATATGCCGAATACATTTCTTCATGCATTGAATTGGCACTTTCATATCCGGTCTTATGTGTCATTTAAGAGTAGATTTCTTTGATAATGTGCTTTTTATTATAACTTTATTATTGTAACTGAAACAAAATGATGAATTTATATCAATCAATGATATTAATATTGATATTAGAGTGTTGCCTCTTATTTTTTGTTTTCAATGTTGTTTTGCAAGATTCGTCCCAACCTCGTCAGCTAACATCAACTGGATGTTTGGAACACGCAGGCACACTAACAACACCTCTTTTAACACAGATGCATACTTTTTGAATGTTTAATTAATTTGTCTCACTTTGGTCAATTATTATGTTCACTTCGCTCTCTGTTGTTACCCGCAAAAACAATATTTTCATATCAGTAAAAACGTTACAGTTACCAAGAAACCCCATCATTGTGAGTTATCCTAAGACCTTTATATGTTTACTGTGCATATGTTGTGGACGAGACGGTATTTTCAGATTATAACATTTGTAGATTGTTCATGTGGCATCCGTTGACCATTGAGACCTCTAAGTTGGTGCAATCTTCAGCATGATCGCATTAACACATAATGCTGTTGTTTTACCAGATACATCTCTTGGAGAAGTTTAAGAGAATTTGTCGCTTGTTTATTTTGCTATACCGAATCTGGAAGATCCATTCGGCCAGGTGTGAAATCCTATAAGTATATTCAATGTATTAAAAGAAACATACACTTAATGACGCTGAATAAGATGGACCCTTTAGTCGCAAGAGTTGAATCTATTATGCACGAATTTCCCAGCTGGTTTTCTTTATTCTTCATGGTAAGCGAAATAATTTTTAATTTGCAAGATGAATCTTACTCAAGAACACTGCCGGTCTAGCATGCTTGTATTCACTTGCTGCAGGATTGTGGATGTATTGGCCAATTTCGACAGCATCAATATAATGATGGATCAAAGGGAAGATCGACAAAATCTTCTCTTTGATATATCTGAATACAAGGCACATAAAGAGGTATGGCTGTTTTGTGATGGTTGAACATGATTGACACAATGCACTCGCTCTCCCTTAACGATCACATCATTCAATTAGCAACAATTATATTGATTTCGTTCAATCCGTAACCATTCAAATCAGTTCCGCAATATTATCATTGACATTCAGAAGACATTTCGAACAAAAACAATGCATTGTTTGCATAAATGATCATCTCCACTAGAGTAAATGCTCATCGTCTAATATAAACAGCAAACTTAATATTGATTGAATATTCATGATGTATAATGAATGAGATCTATATCTCCTGTTTACTCAGGCCCGCTTATCACAAGAAACAAAACGCATTCTTCAAAAGAAACCACGAATACGGACTGAAGAAGAACTTCATTATGTAAGCTGTCATAACCGCTGCCTTGAATATTGTTTAACAAATACAGACGGTGTGTTATATTAGTGCATTTCTTTTTTTCCAGCTGAGAATAGCGCTCCGGAATTATAGCTCAATCGTAGAATATCCGGTGACTATGCAGAAGATGATAGCGGAGAGGGCATGGTACGAAGGGTATGTCATGAAAGTGGACATAGATGTGCTTCATGTTTCTCTGAATTCTGCCAAAGTTTTAGTTACTTGTAATCGCAAACGTTAAGCTACCAGAACACATGCTACATCCTGAAAGGGTTCTGTTTTTTGCATTTTAATGCTTGGTTAACTTGCGCACAGGTTGTTGGATGTCATTTTTGTAACATGCAGATTTGATATGAAGAAGGTCATTGTTCGGGAAGGTCACTGGCCTTTTCATTTCTACTTCCTCCTTTCGGGATCAGGTAGCGTTTGACTTATATCTCCCACCCGATGAACCATATCCAACCACTATGAGTTTATATCCTATTGAAACACTCCAGCTACGCGTGCATTTTAATCTGTAAACAACGAGTGTATACATCGTTGAGTCACTGGCCATTCATTTGACGTTCAATGGGAATCATTTATATGTCGAAACCCGGATGATTCTCAAAGCAAATAATGGGATCGTCCACAAACTATATGAAAACAAATTACCCTTCTACGTGTCTTAACTGTATCAAACGCATGGTAACCTTATGTTGCTCGCAGTACAACTTACCTCCCCGTGATCAGTTGGATCGGGTCTGATTAGTAGCAGAGGTTTGTGTATTGTTATGCCTTGGACGGCACCTACGAAAATGAACCCCGCCATCGTTATCTATCAGTGACACGAAGATTCTCCCGCAATCACTCATATTAATCAATTGTCACTCCATGTTAAGTAAAAAGTTCGCTTCTCCCATGTCCACAGTAATTGTTTCCACGTTCGACAAAGAGGCCCAGATTAACAAGACTGTGTGTCTTCTAAATCGGGGAGACAGTTTTGGTGAGCTATCGATCATCAACCGCACTCGTCGACAAACTACCGTCATCAGTAAACAGAAAGTGGAACTGCTCGTCTTAGATGATGAAGTAAGAGTCTTCAGCCTCCATTTCTTCAGATAACTATCAACTTATGTCACAAGAAATATAATTATGAAATGGACAAGCAAATAAATCTTATTGGCGACAAAGAACAATGCTATATCCTTAATTTTATGGTTGGCTAGATTTGAAGCTTAAAGCCAATGGCTGTAACAGCCTCTTACAATGATGGATATTTAAGATGCCGTCTAAATGTACATTCTTTTACGAGGTATATACTAGTATATACTTATTGCAAAAGCGCTGTACCAAGTGTAGAAACACAGCAGGAATATCTGGACAAACGAATACTCTCTTGCCTCTTGGATCAATTATACATTAAAAGTAGGTTGCTTAAAAAATTCATGATCTGTCATCCGTTTATTCATTGTTTTTCGCTTGTCGAACAGTCTTTCTTGGAAATCTTCATGTCTGGTGGTCTGGGAAACCCACGTGACCCGTTCTTAACAAGCGTCTTCTGTCTGAAACATTGGCCACTGGAGCTGCTGGGCACGAATCCCAAGAAAGCCATGTTCAGCTTCTTCAAGTGAATACCAAAACATTTATCTTCGCTTGGATCTGTGTACACGTGTTATGTTTGAACTAAAATTTGGTTATTCAATCATTTCCTATAATTCTAGGTGATGCTGCATTCTAGACTATAGATGTGATATTCAATGCATAACACGTACCAAGAATAAATACGTCCCGAGATAAACATATATCCTTTTATAAGAATACGTCCCGAAATAAGAAAACGTCCTCTGATTTTGTCCTGATATAAGAACACATACCGAGATGAGAATTGGTCCCGAGATAAACACATACCGAGTTGAGAATACGTCCCGTGATAAAAAAAATACATCCGCTGACACGAATACGTCCTGAGATAAATAATACGTCCCTAGATAAGAATACATTTCGAGATAAGAAAATGTCCTTACATAAGTAAATGCCGTCTGATAAGAATGTGTCCCGTGTTGACCATTGTGAAGTCCACAGGTGTTGTGTTTTGTTGCAGAAGGGGGACCGTTCTCACCTCCGATAGCACCAAGTCGGAATGGATTTATACATAGTCAAATCGGTAATCATAATGTGCTCCATGTATATGATCATAATGTGATATATATGACGGGGGGCTATGATTTTGACTTTGGTATGTGTGTGTGTACATTGTGTAAGGGAAGCTGTGCTGTGCTAAAGAGACTATTCAAGGAAGTGCCCGTAGCTGTGCAATCAACGCGTTAGTGTTCTGCTCAATCCCTTATTGTTTCATCAGTAAACAAAAACAAGTGATCACTGAATGTGCGCGGGTTCGGGGTCTTCAACTTGATAGAACCATAAAAGCGTTTGATGTTATATTGCATAATCATCTTAATATATATATATATATATATATATATATATATATATATATATATATATATATATATATATATATATATATATATATATATATATATATATATATATATATATATATATATATCACTCTTCACCCTTCAGAGCGGATTCTACACTAATGCAATCGTTATAAAATTGACAATTCGAAGTCAATCCATGCGTAAATCAATACCCCAATTTGTCAGGTTTAAAGAACGGCGTGTATTGGCGAGGTGTGCAAGTCGAAGAAGAGATACCACACCAGAAGATGCTTGAAGCGTCCTTTGAGAGAGAAGTCGAAGAATTGGAATCAACCAGCTACTGGCTTAGGCAGGCGGCCCACATCGATATTAATATAGCGACTGAAGAGTCGTATACTACGCACGGAAAGAAAGATCTCACCGATTCAAAAGTTTGTTAAATTTACTATGCGTTCATAGTAATAGATATTACTGCCAAGATTCCAAGTAGTTGTATTCGTTGAACAGTACATCCGAACAGATATATTTCGGACATATAGTACTGAAAAAAAATCTTCTTTTCAGCAGAAATATTGTGTAGATTTTAAATTGGCTGCATTGTATTTTGAAACGAACTAATCTAAGTATTTTCCGTTGAATTTCGTTGCGTGTTAAAACAACATCTAAGATCGTCTGCTTCCCAGTCAATGCGTGATTTCGTGGCGTCGCCTCAGGTTCAATCTGGACAAGGAATTCGAAAAGCTATATCTTTATCGGGACCTTTCCTGACAAAAACCAACCAGAATCCAAACCCACCCAGTGCAAATATTAAAGGTATTTATCATTATACACATAAGCTGAATTAATACCTCCAGCGAATAACGGCTAATATAGAATTTGTACTTCATACCAGCTCGTCTTAGGATTCGGAGAACATTTGACCAATAAATTGGCGCGAATTTTACTTTGAATATTTGTTTTTATATTCTGTTATGTTCGTTTACAGATGAGGAACGCCGTGGCTCGCACAAGGACGACACTAAACCAGACGAACATGTACTTTTGCACTTTCTATGGACTAGTTACCGTTCAGTTTTTGACGCAATTATATACTACCTTTACAAAGGAGCAGAAGTGGATTATTCCTCTTACATTAAATTAATATTCTGTTGATACGGATCATTTGGCAGGTAGCCCCAGAGACAGAGGATGATAGGTCTCAATTTATATCCGTGCAAACGCTCACAAAAGGCTCTGTTTTCGTGAGTATTGATGAGTTATGGTATAATCATACTTTAAAACAAGAGTTGTACCCAATTTGTAGGTAATCTAATACTGGGGTAACGCGTCAATTCGACAACGAGGCGATATCGTAATGGCAAGCCCCTACTTTGTGCAATCCCGTTGCCCAGACCGGGATGCGCCATCCACGTGGCAAGGACGAAGACTAGCACAATGTCACAGAGTAAACGGGTCGGGTGCATTCCCTTTCAGATATTGGACCGCCATTGAACGTGATCATCTTCGCCCTAACTGTGTCTGTATTACTGTGTCACCCACCCAGCCTCTGTCAGAACCAGGTTGATCAAGGAGCGTCGTACCTGTCCTTCACACCAAACAATGTGGTTCGAAACACATTTTGGGAGAAAAGGTTTATATCCATAATACGCGAGGCTTTGAGCCCTTGAACTCTGCCGATGAATCTCCCTTACAATGATAAGATTAAAGATGCCCCTCCAAATTTACAATGCATTTATCTCTCCCCGATATGCATTTCAGGGCCTGGCCGATTTACTGATCGGCAACCAGCCCTGCTTCAGTCTGGTCAGCAACGGCGCAGAAATCATCATGGTCAAGAAGAAGTTCTACATCGAGAATGCAAACGAACACCTGATGGCAGTTCTTCGGGAACAGGTATTTTTATCATATCTTACAAGCAGCTGCGAAGTACAAAGCCCCAATGGCAGTGTCAGCCCACTGCGTGGTGTTTGCAAAGGGTTCCTGTCCCCGGGTGTGATACACTCCAAACAAAAGAGCGTGTAGCTATTAACTCTAATACACTCGGTCTTCCCCTCTTCCACAACCCGTGCGTTATGAATGACATCATCTTTTTTATGTTATCGTCAATCGATCTAACTACCTGCTATGGCAAGACGTGATCTAATGTTCACTGGAGATGGATCATTGGCATTATTACTTAATGCGCGCCAAGATTAAACGCGTTTTGCTGTTACTTTTCTCATGCTAGCTAAAACGCTGCCTTTGGTGGCCTCCGCATGAGGTTTTTATGAGGTGTTTCATAGTCAATGATCTACAATACCCAAATGTCTGTTAAAGTAAGTGTAACGTCATGATTGATCCATAAAACTAGAATGTTTTTGAGTCCCTTGTCACGCTCTGTGCTTTGGATACACCCTGATCCACCACTCTTGTCCTAATTTGACATAATATTGATCAATTCGTCATGATAGATAATTTTATTGACCTTGCTCTAACAGACAGACAGTCATAAAGAAATCGAATCATTATGCCATTGATGAATGTGAATAGTGGGGGCAGTTAACAGCTGTACATAGTTACTCGTCGCATGTTTGTTTCAGATCTACCCTTTCCCGACCAACGCGGACCTCCAAGAAGACTTAAAGAGGACAGTAAACTGGGAATTCAATCGAGCTCAGGCCATGAAGAATATACTGCGTCGTCTTCGCTTGTGTCGTAGTGACGTGCATGATGCTAGGTCGACTTTATGGCTTTCTCAGTGCTAAAAACAACTCTTACGTGAACGATATCTAATCTTCTGTCAGTCATACCCAGGATAACTTTATTTTGCTGTTGCTTCGCTTGGCAATGGTATATTTGTCTATTGTCAATTAACGCCATTTAACACTTATACGCATGCACAACAATATAATTCATACGTTATTACTTGTTGCAATCACACAAATGAACAACAATGACGTCCTACATATTAGATGAGTATTGTACCTACCTGGCTTTCTGTGGTCAATATATCGTACCTTTAGATTATTATGCCAAGAACATTGCCCTGAAAATAATTGATTGTGATGCTAATATTGACGATATCGGTTGATGATTTTCACCCCATAAAATCGAGCCCCAATCGTCACGTTTGATAGAGCCAAATAATTTGCTTTACAAATGTTAAAGCCAAGATCTGATGTCAACGCTCCCTTAGCAATAGGACCCAAATCAGGAGAGAACAATCTCAAACAACAAAACTAAGCTGATGTCTTGTGTCGTATTTTGGTCAAAACCTAAACTGGAGCTCATTGGTAAGGAGAGCATGGACCATGGTTACCACTAGGAAAGCCATCTAGAGGAATACCCTGAAACTTTCTCCGAACAAGGACATTCCCATTATTATAGGGTGATACCATTAAAAACAATTATTGAGACCAAATGATTCAGACACCACCTTCCATCACACACCAAGTGTAATTGCCACATCATAGTGGACATGACACTGTTAATAGGTCTAGTTATACCGATCATAATAAAACAAACTCTCGCTAACTAACCTCTTTTGCTAATTTAATGTTTGTGAATTTTGTACGGTAGTAAAATAAAAATGGTCTTCGTCACATATTATAAGTCTGTAACATTCTTGACGTTTGGATCCAGTGATTGGAATATGACAACAAGTGCCAAAGGACTAATTACGTGTAGCCGGAAAAAAAATTGCAATGGGGATGTGTACATCTACATTACGGCAACGCTGTTTAAAACTGTGATGCGCGACTTACTTAAAGCATTGTATCAACTATGTGTCATTCTGAAAGCGAATTGTGGCTCAACCACCTCCGTCAATCACCATTACTTTGGCATCATTACAGAGAAGATGCGCCGTCAACCACCATTATTAATGAACAGCGGATGAATATGTGGACAATAAAATCAGGCTCAAACTGAGCGATCATTATCTAAAAGCCGTCACTAGATCTCCTTATGTAACTCTAACAAAACGTTTGGCAGGTGATGCAGTTAAGCAGTCCAAGAATAGTAATGGTGTTTTAACATTGGGTTCTGGAAGAGTCGAATGGTTATTTATGGACTTTATGCAAGCGACTCTAATATCCAGCAGGAACTTCACATTGTGTGTAACATCTGACTTACGAAACCCTTTGTATGAGGCAATGAACCGTTTGAGCTGTGGCTTTAACTCTTTGTTATCGCAAATGAATCGGATTCATATAGCTTCAATGTCGACCTGGCACATTTTGTCGACTTCAAAATTGTCAATAATTCGGTCCCGCCATATCTCATATGATTTCTGTGTCATGTTATTAACATAATTACCGTTTTCATTCAGCAAGATGCTAGTGATAGTGTATATAAGCTTAGCAGTAGCACCGAGGCTCAAAGACGGAGAAGCAGACTGGGCGATTCTAATTAGAGAAGTCAACATAGGTTTTGGGATGCGAAGATATCTTGTAACATCAGATTAGTTATGTTTGGAATGTAAGATAAGATGTCACACAAGCATCAAAATACTGCGTGGTGAGACGCTTTGTATTGTATGGTGCAACGCCATTCGTCTAATCCCAAAGCCTTAGAAATTACTGTATTCCATTACATGTTTTCATCATCGATTATACAGTTGTTTAATGATATTTGCAGACAGACTAAATCAGAAACACCATGATATGGAAATAATTATGTATATGCATAAAGTAAACACGGGAATACATTATTTTAAACGAGGCAAAAACATCCGCCATTGTTGTTATTACTAGGGGCTGCTTCCATGACGCCGCCTTAGGCATTTTTGTCGATTGACACTCAAAGTGGCTTCATCTGCTAGCTCAAGCTTCGTCCGGCAACGGCCAGCCCAAGCCGCCTAGCCTAAGCCGCAGTTTGAAAAATGACTTGGTGGACTATACTTCCAAGCCTCAACCTAGGAGACTACCGGTTTTTAGCCGTAAACTTCAATGATATCCCAAAAAGGAATTTAGTAATAACATAATCCGTATTTCGTCAACTGATAAATGCAGAACATTTATTCGTTGATTCAATCAAACGTTAACCAACTTATTGAGCTGAACCGTTTTATGTAATCAAATATCTGAATCCCCGAAGCGTAAATTGCCGAAGACGATGTTTACATTTTCTCAAGCTGCAAATTTTAACGGCTACAAGGTAGACTCTCAAAGGAGTAGGTGAATAGCATTTCACGCTTGGTAATTTTCACTTATTGCTGAATTTGTTTAAGGTGACTGTCAATTATAAGCATTCTCCAATTTCGTCAAACACCGAGCGCACATCGTAAATGCCCCCAATTTGCAAGTTTGAGTTATCTGAATCACAAGTATCAAGAGTAACTAAGAGTTACATGATTTAAATAGACTAACGTGTAAAGTTAAGCTATATATCATTTCATACCTGAGTATGCAGATTGGATTTCGATACCACCCTCAATGCCTTCAATTACATCTCATCCAACATTTGCCATATAATCGGCGTAAAGTTGTACAGCCACTGTACAGGTTGAGCTCCCCCAGTTGTACGATTTCGTTGTTATCGCAGCTTCATTCTGGATGAAAATCATAAAACGCTGAGCTGTGTCTAGTAGAAGTGGTTTTGGTTGGACTTGAATACTTTCCATTTCAGTTAAATAAGTAGTCTTAGTCGGACTCATATGCTTCACACTTCAATTAATTAAGCAATTTTGCTCGGGCTTACGTGCTTCATGCTTCAATTAATTAAATAGTTTTTTGTCAAACAGGCTCGCTAAATAGTTTGGGGCCGTGGCAGGACGTGAGTATTTAGCGTTTAAGCTGATTCCATTAGTTATAACGTTTTCATGAATACATGTTTCAATTACATTTCTATTTCTTGTTTGGACAATATCGCTATTTGACGGAGAGTTATACTGGAACAATGGTTCTTTTTGTCCTACAGCATATAATCCTTCTATGATGATGATTGTGTATTGCGGATTACAAACCACTACTTGTTCGTTATAGACACCTAGCGTGAAACTGACTAGACCCAGACAGGTGCCCATGTTAACTGCCGTTCATAGCATGCACGCCTGGGTTCCATAGAGAGTGTCAAAAAAATGAGCTTCATCAATCTGAAATAAGGCCATGAATCAGGCCACGATCAGTGGTGGACCTCCGGGATTGCATACCATGGTCGCCGGGTATGGAATGACGACATTATTCGTCCAGACAGTGACGATCATGCTGCTCTTATGTTAAGCACATTTATTTTTAGGAGCCGGATAATTAACGTTTAATCGATTCGCTGAGTATTCTTGCCTAACTTTGTAAGAACTTATAGTTACAGTTAGTGAGTTGAAACATTCACTTATACCTGTTCGCAAGGAGCTTCACCTGCTAGCCCCACGACAGAGTGAACAGGGCATGCGCCTCCGTATCCTTCCGGCAAGTTATGCTACATTTGTGAGCGAGGTAGAACTACAATTTGCCAAAACAAGTTCTATTGGTATCACTTGTAAATGATAATCGTTATTCATACAGGATATACCACATAATTTGTTAAGGACAACGGAAGAAAAATTTTCAGGATTTGACGATCGGTCTCAGTTAATATTACCTTTTATCAGGTTGAATCCAGTTCGTGCCAAGCAATATATTCCTTTGATATTGTTATTGCGACTGCATATAATGTTGGCAAATAAGGGAAAACAGATGTTGACCACAATAAGAGTCATAGTGATGGTTTGTGTATGATATATCAAATATAGGTCTGTCTATCTGCATTATTCGAAAGTAATTATATTTGTATTAGCATGGGCACTCGTTACACGTACTGGTTTTGAAGAACGTTTGAGCTGTAACGCTATTGTAAAAGTGATGAAACCTGTCTATTAGCTGCTGCCTGTGTGGCAAAGAACACACCAAGATAAGCAACGGACAGGGGATGCCTGTTTACTCCAGACCAGATGATTCTGCACCCAACAACAAAGTCCCTCGTTTAGAATATTGGTATATATCTTTTATTCACTTGTATATGAACAATTGTGACTCACAGTATATGTATCTAGTTCGACATAAGGATACCTGGCATGTTGAGTATGAATATTATTAGCCCAGGAAATTAACAGGCAAAATGTACTTTTCTGAAACTTTTGGCAAGAAAAGCAAGAAATATGAAGGATTGTGTAAACCCCTCATTCAGGAGTGGATGTGTTGTATATCATATGTAAGGCCTAACGTTTGTTTGAGATATGTGATTCCTCGTGGTGTTCATCTATCTATCATATTGCTTGTACAGGCCTTACATTGTGTATGCAAAGGTTAATACTGCCTAATGAGTAGTATTTGTGTATGTTCTGTGTATTCAGGACTGAATATACTATATAAAACATATATCTGTGTAGAATCCATGTCAGTTAGTCTATTACTACTAATGAGACTAAATAGTAAGGATATAATGCTAAAGACTTATTTGTCTAGAACATAATGTTTCAGTTCTAACTTCATTATGATAACATCGAGTATGTGTGTGTATCTAACTAAGTTTACGTAAATGTAATTCAGATTAGCATAATAGACCCTCATATTTCTACCATTTGAGATGACTTAAGTACATACCGCTATTATGTTTACTCAGCTGTTAAATTGTATAAACTGTATACTTAAAGGTGCTTTGTTTTCTTATTACAGTTTTCACGGTGCTTATCTGTGATTTATTCACTACGCTACAACTATGATTACAGCATAGTACAGGACTTGCCTATCCTCACATTAATTTTACCATATACTTGCGTCGGTTGTACTGTGTCAACAATACCGTGGTTCCATGTTCACTTTTTTCGCTGGGTGCCGCAACATGCCGGGCAATGAGTCACGGGTGTCGTCGCCATATTGTTAGCTTCCACTGTCTTCCTTCGTATCTTATCTGATAATGTCCCGCTGCAAATTCCCATAGTCGGGAAATGTATACCTGATATTTGTTCTGCTGTCATTGCAACTATCGTCCTTTGTCACGTTAACTACTCGGATGTCTTTATTGCAGAATAGACACATGTTTAACCCGTATGCCAGATCCTCCTGCGTTGAACGAAGATTTGTTTTCTCTTCATAAAGTTTAAATACATACGCTGTCTAAAACACATATCATGTATTCTGTTGATACGGATCATTTGGCAGGTAGCCCCAGAGACAGAGGATGATAGGTCTCAATTTATATCCGTGCAAACGCTCACAAAAGGCTCTGTTTTCGTGAGTATTGATGAGTTATGGTATAATCATACTTTAAAACAAGAGTTGTACCCAATTTGTAGGTAATCTAATACTGGGGTAACGCGTCAATTCGACAACGAGGCGATATCGTAATGGCAAGCCCCTACTTTGTGCAATCCCGTTGCCCAGACCGGGATGCGCCATCCACGTTGCAAGGACGATGGCTAGCACAATGTCACAGAGTAACGGGTCGGGTGCATTCCCTTTCAGATATGGGACCGCCATTTAACGTGATCATCTTCGCCCTAACTGTGTATGTATTACTGTGTCACCCACCCAGCCTCTGTCAGAACCAGGTTGATCAAGGAGCGTCGTACCTGTCCTTCACACCAAACAATGTGGTTCGAAACACATTTTGGGAGAAATGATTTTATCCATAATACGCGAGGTTTTGAGCCCTTGAACTCTGCCGATGAATCTCCCTTACAATGATAAGATTTTCGAAGTTTAAAGATGCCCCTCCAAATTTACAATACATTTATTTCATCTCTACCCGATATGCATTTCAGGGCCTGGCCGATTTACTAATCGGCAACCAGCCCTGCTTTAGTCTGGTCAGCAACGGCGCAGAAATCATCATGGTCAAGAAGAAGTTCTACATCGAGAATGCAAACGAACACCTGATGGCAATTCTTCGGGAACAGGTATGTTTATCATATCTTACAAGCAGCTGCTAAGTACAAAGCAGTGTCAGCCCACTGCGTGGTGTTTGCAAAGGGTTCTTGTAAGTGTCCGCCGGTGTGATGCACTCCAACGAAAGAGCGTGTAAGCTATTAACTCTTATACACACTGTGGTCCCCTCCTACCACAAACCTTGCGTAATGATGTACCAGTATGGTAGCAGCGAATGATGACAATATCTTTTTTATGTTATTGTCAATCGATCAAACTACCTGCTATGGCAAGACGTGATATAATGTTCACTGGAGATGGATCATTGGCATTATTACTGAATGCGCGCCAAGATTAAACGCGTTTTGCTGTTACTTTTCTCATGCTAGCTAAAACGCTGCCTTTGGTGGGCTCCGCACAAGGTTTGCATGAGGTGTTGCATTATCAATGATCTAGAATACCCAAATGTCTGTTACAGTAAGTGTAACGTCATGATTGATCCATAAAACTAGAATGTTTTTGAGTCCCTTGTCACGCTCTGTGCTTTGGATAACCCTGATCCACCACTCTTGTCCTAATTTGACATAATATTGATCTATTCGTCATGATAGATAATTTTATTGACCTTGCTCTAACAGACAGACAGTCATAAAGAAATCGAATCATTATGCCATTGATGAATGTGAATAGTGGGGGCAGTTAACAGCTGTACATAGTTACTCGTCGCATGTTTGTTTCAGATCTACCCTTTCCCGACCAACGCGGACCTCCAAGAAGACTTAAAGAGGACAGTAAACTGGGAATTCAATCGAGCTCAGGCCATGAAGAATATACTGCGTCGTCTTCGCTTGTGTCGTAGTGACGTGCATGATGCTAGATCGACTTTATGGCTTTCTCAGTGCTAAAAACAACTCTTACGTGAACGATATCTAATCTTCTGTCAGTCATACCCAGGATAACTTTATTTTGCTGTTGCTTCGCTTGGCAATGGTATATTTGTCTATTGTCAATTAACGCCATTTAACACTTATACGCATGCACAACAATATAATTCATACGTTATTACTTGTTGCAATCACACAAATGAACAACAATGCCGTCCTACATATTAGATGATAATTGTACCTACCTGGCCTTCTGTGGTCAATATATCGTACCTTTAGATTATTATGCCAAGAACATTGCCCTGAAAATAATTGATTGTGATGCTAATATTGACGATATCGGTTGATGATTTTCACCCCATAAAATCGAGCCCCAATCGTCACGTTTGATAGAGCCAAATAATTTGCTTTACAAATGTTAAAGCCAAGATCTGATGTCAACGCTCCCTTAGCAATAGGACCCAAATCAGGAGAGAACAATCTCAAACAACAAACTAAGCTGATGTCTTGTGTCGTATTTTGGTCAAAACCTAAACTGGAGCTCATTGGTAAGGAGAGCATGGACCATGGTTACCACTAGGAAAGCCATCTAGAGGAATAACCTGAAACTTTCTCCGAACAAGGACATTCCCATTATTATAGGGTGATACCATTAAAAACAATTATTGAGACCAAATGATTCAGACACCACCTTCCATCACACACCAAGTGTAATTGCCACATCATAGTGGACATGACACTGTTAATAGGTCTAGTTATACCGATCATAATAAAACAAACTCTCGCGAACTTACCTCCTTTGCTAATTTAATGTTGATGAATTTTGTACGGTAGTAAAATAAATGGTCTTCGTCACATATTATAAGTCTGTAACATTCTTGACGTTGGATCCAGTGATTGGAATATGACAACAAGTGCCAAAGGACTAATTACGTGTAGCCGGAAAAAAAATTGCAATGGGGATGTGTACATCTACATTACGGCAACGCTGTTTAAACTGTGATGCGCGACTTACTTAAAGCATTGTATCAACTATGTGTCATTCTGAAAGCGAATTGTGGCTCAACCACCTCCGTCAATCACCATTACTTTGGCATCATTACAGAGAAGATGCGCCGTCAACCACCATTATTAATGAACAGCGGATGAATATGTGGACAATAAAATCAGGCTCAAACTGAGCGATCATTATCTAAAAGCCGTCACTAGATCTCCTTATGTAACTCTGACAAAACGTTTGGCAGGTGATGCAGTTAAGCAGTCCAAGAATAGTAATGGTGTTTTAACATTGGGTTCTGGAAGAGTCGAATGGTTATTTATGGACTTTATGCAAGCGACTCTAATATCCAGCAGGAACTTCACATTGTGTGTAACATCTGACTTACGAAACCCTTTGTATGAGGCAATGAACCGTTTGAGCTGTGGCTTTAACTCTTTGTTATCGCAAATGAATCGGATTCATATAGCTTCAATGTCGACCTGGCACATTTTGTCGACTTCAAAATTGTCAATAATTCGGTCCCGCCATATCTCATAAGATTTCTGTGTCATGTTAATAACATAATTACCGTTTTCATTCAGCAAGATGCTAGTGATAGTGTATATAAGCTTAGCAGTAGCACCGAGGCTCAAAGACGGAGAAGCAGACTGGGCGATTCTAATTAGAGAAGTCAACATAGGTTTTGGATGCGAAGATATCTTGTAACATCAGATTAGTTATGTTTGGAATGTAAGATAAGATGTCACACAAGCCTCAAAATACTGCGTGGTGAGACGCTTTGTATTGTATGGTGCAACGCCATTCGTCTAATCCCAAAGCCTTAGAAATTACTGTATTCCATTACATGTTTTCATCATCGAGTATACAGTTGTTTAATGATATTTGCAGACAGACTAAATCAGAAACACCATGATATGGAAATAATTATGTATATGCATAAAGTAAACACGGGAATACATTATTTTAAACGAGGCAAAAACATCCGCCATTGTTGTTATTACTAGGGGCTGCTTCCATGACGCCGCCTTAGGCATTTTTGTCGATTGACACTCAAAGTGGCTTCATCTGCTAGCTCAAGCTTCGTCCGGCAACGGCCAGCCCAAGCCGCCTAGCCTAAGCCGCAGTTTGAAAATGACTTGGTGGACTATACTTCCAAGCCTCAACCTAGGAGACTACCGGTTTTTAGCCGTAAACTTCAATGATATCCCAAAAAGGAATTTAGTAATAACATAATCCGTATTTCGTCAACTGATAAATGCAGAACATTTATTCGTTGATTCAATCAAACGTTAACCAACTTATTGAGCTGAACCGTTTTATGTAATCAAATATCTGAATCCCCGAAGCGTAAATTGCCGAAGACGATGTTTACATTTTTCTCAAGCTGCAAATTTTAACGGCTACAAGGTAGACTCTCAAAGGAGTAGTAGTGAATAGCATTTCACGCTTGGTAATTTTCACTTATTGCTGAATTTGTTTAAGGTGACTGTCAATTATAAGCATTCTCCAATTTCGTCAAACACCGAGCGCACATCGTAAATGCCCCCAATTTGCAAGTTTGAGTTATCTGAATCACAAGTATCAAGAGTAACTAAGAGTTACATGATTTAAATAGACTAACGTGTAAAGTTAAGCTATATATCATTTCATACCTGAGTATGCAGATTGGATTTCGATACCACCCTCAATGCCTTCAATTACATCTCATCCAACATTTGCATATATAATCGGCGTAAAGTTGTACAGCCACTGTACAGGTTGAGCTCCCCCAGTTGTACGATTTCGTTGTTATCGCAGCTTCATTCTGGATGAAAATCATAAAACGCTGAGCTGTGTCTAGTAGAAGTGGTTTTGGTTGGACTTGAATACTTTCCATTTCAGTTAAATAAGTAGTCTTAGTCGGACTCATATGCTTCACACTTCAATTAATTAAGCAATTTTGCTCGGGCTTACGTGCTTCATGCTTCAATTAATTAAATAGTTTTTGTCAAACAGGCTCGCTAAATAGTTTGGGGCCGTGGCAGGACGTGAGTATTTAGCGTTTAAGCTGATTCCATTAGTTATAACGTTTTTCATGAATACATGTTTCAATTACATTTCTATTTCTTGTTTGGACAATATCGCTATTTGACGGAGAGTTATACTGGAACAATGGTTCTTTTTGTCCTACAGCATATAATCCTTCTATGATGATGATTGTGTATTGCGGATTACAAACCACTACTTGTTCGTTATAGACACCTAGCGTGAAACTGACTAGACCCAGACAGGTGCCCATGTTAACTGCCGTTCATAGCATGCACGCCTGGGTTCCATAGAGAGTGTCAAAAAAATGAGCATCATCAATCTGAAATAAGGCCATGAATCAGGCCACGATCAGTGGTGGACCTCCGGGATTGCATACCATGGTCGCCGGGTATGGAATGACGACATTATTCGTCCAGACAGTGACGATCATGCTGCTCTTATGTTAAGCACATTTATTTTTAGGAGCCGGATAATTAACGTTTAATCGATTCGCTGAGTATTCTTGCCTAACTTTGTAAGAACTTATAGTTACAGTTAGTGAGTTGAAACATTCACTTATACCTGTTCGCAAGGAGCTTCACCTGCTAGCCCCACGACAGAGTGAACAGGGCATGCGCCTCCGTATCCTTCCGGCAAGTTATGCTACATTTGTGAGCGAGGTAGAACTACAATTTGCCAAAACAAGTTCTATTGGTATCACTTGTAAATGATAATCGTTATTCATACAGGATATACCACATAATTTGTTAAGGACAACGGAAGAAAAATTGTCAGGATTTGACGATCGGTCTCAGTTAATATTACCTTTTATCAGGTTGAATCCAGTTCGTGCCAAGCAATATATTCCTTTGATATTGTTATTGCGACTGCATATAATGTTGGCAAATAAGGGAAAACAGATGTTGACCACAATAAGAGTCATAGTGATGGTTTGTGTATGATATATCAAATATAGGTCTGTCTATCTGCATTATTCGAAAGTAATTATATTTGTATTAGCATGGGCACTCGTTACACGTACTGGTTTTGAAGAACGTTTGAGCTGTAACGCTATTGTAAAAGTGATGAAACCTGTCTATTAGCTGCTGCCTGTGTGGCAAAGAACACACCAAGATAAGCAACGGACAGGGGATGCCTGTTTACTCCAGACCAGATGATTCTGCACCCAACAACAAAGTCCCTCGTTTAGAATATTGGTATATATCTTTTATTCACTTGTATATGAACAATTGTGACTCACAGTATATGTATCTAGTTCGACATAAGGATACCTGGCATGTTGAGTATGAATATTATTAGCCCAGGAAATTAACAGGCAAAATGTACTTTTCTGAAACTTTTGGCAAGAAAAGCAAGAAATATGAAGGATTGTGTAACCCCTCATTCAGGAGTGGATGTGTTGTATATCATATGTAAGGCCTAACGTTTGTTTGAGATATGTGATTCCTCGTGGTGTTCATCTATCTATCATATTGCTTGTACAGGCCTTACATTGTGTATGCAAAGGTTAATACTGCCTAATGAGTAGTATTTGTGTATGTTCTGTGTATTCAGGACTGAATATACTATATTAAAACATATATCTGTGTAGAATCCATGTCAGTTAGTCTATTACTACTAATGAGACTAAATAGTAAGGATATAATGCTAAAGACTTATTTGTCTAGAACATAATGTTTCAGTTCTAACTTCATTATGATAACATCGAGTATGTGTGTGTATCTAACTAAGTTTACGTAAATGTAATTCAGATTAGCATAATAGACCCTCATATTTCTACCATTTGAGATGACTTAAGTACATACCGCTATTATGTTTACTCAGCTGTTAAATTGTATAAACTGTATACTTAAAGGTGCTTTGTTTTCTTATTACAGTTTTCACGGTGCTTATCTGTGATTTATTCACTACGCTACAACTATGATTACAGCATAGTACAGGACTTGCCTATCCTCACATTAATTTTACCATATACTTGCGTCGGTTGTACTGTGTCAACAATACCGTGGTTCCATGTTCACTTTTTTCGCTGGGTGCCGCAACATGCCGGGCAATGAGTCACGGGTGTCGTCGCCATATTGTTAGCTTCCACTGTCTTCCTTCGTATCTTATCTGATAATGTCCCGCTGCAAATTCCCATAGTCGGGAAATGTATACCTGATATTTGTTCTGCTGTCATTGCAACTATCGTCCTTTGTCACGTTAACTACTCGGATGTCTTTATTGCAGAATAGACACATGTTTAACCCGTATGCCAGATCCTCCTGCGTTGAACGAAGATTTGTTTTCTCTTCATAAAGTTTAAATACATACGCTGTCTAAAAAACACATATCATGTATTCTGTTGATACGGATCATTTGGCAGGTAGCCCCAGAGACAGAGGATGATAGGTCTCAATTTATATCCGTGCAAACGCTCACAAAAGGCTCTGTTTTCGTGAGTATTGATGAGTTATGGTATAATCATACTTTAAAACAAGAGTTGTACCCAATTTGTAGGTAATCTAATACTGGGGTAACGCGTCAATTCGACAACGAGGCGATATCGTAATGGCAAGCCCCTACTTTGTGCAATCCCGTTGCCCAGACCGGGATGCGCCATCCACGTTGCAAGGACGATGGCTAGCACAATGTCACAGAGTAACGGGTCGGGTGCATTCCCTTTCAGATATGGGACCGCCATTTAACGTGATCATCTTCGCCCTAACTGTGTATGTATTACTGTGTCACCCACCCAGCCTCTGTCAGAACCAGGTTGATCAAGGAGCGTCGTACCTGTCCTTCACACCAAACAATGTGGTTCGAAACACATTTTGGGAGAAATGATTTTATCCATAATACGCGAGGTTTTGAGCCCTTGAACTCTGCCGATGAATCTCCCTTACAATGATAAGATTTTCGAAGTTTAAAGATGCCCCTCCAAATTTACAATACATTTATTTCATCTCTACCCGATATGCATTTCAGGGCCTGGCCGATTTACTAATCGGCAACCAGCCCTGCTTTAGTCTGGTCAGCAACGGCGCAGAAATCATCATGGTCAAGAAGAAGTTCTACATCGAGAATGCAAACGAACACCTGATGGCAATTCTTCGGGAACAGGTATGTTTATCATATCTTACAAGCAGCTGCTAAGTACAAAGCAGTGTCAGCCCACTGCGTGGTGTTTGCAAAGGGTTCTTGTAAGTGTCCGCCGGTGTGATGCACTCCAACGAAAGAGCGTGTAAGCTATTAACTCTTATACACACTGTGGTCCCCTCCTACCACAAACCTTGCGTAATGATGTACCAGTATGGTAGCAGCGAATGATGACAATATCTTTTTTATGTTATTGTCAATCGATCAAACTACCTGCTATGGCAAGACGTGATATAATGTTCACTGGAGATGGATCATTGGCATTATTACTGAATGCGCGCCAAGATTAAACGCGTTTTGCTGTTACTTTTCTCATGCTAGCTAAAACGCTGCCTTTGGTGGGCTCCGCACAAGGTTTGCATGAGGTGTTGCATTATCAATGATCTAGAATACCCAAATGTCTGTTACAGTAAGTGTAACGTCATGATTGATCCATAAAACTAGAATGTTTTTGAGTCCCTTGTCACGCTCTGTGCTTTGGATAACCCTGATCCACCACTCTTGTCCTAATTTGACATAATATTGATCTATTCGTCATGATAGATAATTTTATTGACCTTGCTCTAACAGACAGACAGTCATAAAGAAATCGAATCATTATGCCATTGATGAATGTGAATAGTGGGGGCAGTTAACAGCTGTACATAGTTACTCGTCGCATGTTTGTTTCAGATCTACCCTTTCCCGACCAACGCGGACCTCCAAGAAGACTTAAAGAGGAGTAAACTGGGAATTCAATCGAGCTCAGGCCATGAAGAATATACTGCGTCGTCTTCGCTTGTGTCGTAGTGACGTGCATGATGCTAGATCGACTTTATGGCTTTCTCAGTGCTAAAAACAACTCTTACGTGAACGATATCTAATCTTCTGTCAGTCATACCCAGGATAACTTTATTTTGCTGTTGCTTCGCTTGGCAATGGTATATTTGTCTATTGTCAATTAACGCCATTTAACACTTATACGCATGCACAACAATATAATTCATACGTTATTACTTGTTGCAATCACACAAATGAACAACAATGCCGTCCTACATATTAGATGATAATTGTACCTACCTGGCCTTCTGTGGTCAATATATCGTACCTTTAGATTATTATGCCAAGAACATTGCCCTGAAAATAATTGATTGTGATGCTAATATTGACGATATCGGTTGATGATTTTCACCCCATAAAATCGAGCCCCAATCGTCACGTTTGATAGAGCCAAATAATTTGCTTTACAAATGTTAAAGCCAAGATCTGATGTCAACGCTCCCTTAGCAATAGGACCCAAATCAGGAGAGAACAATCTCAAACAACAAACTAAGCTGATGTCTTGTGTCGTATTTTGGTCAAAACCTAAACTGGAGCTCATTGGTAAGGAGAGCATGGACCATGGTTACCACTAGGAAAGCCATCTAGAGGAATAACCTGAAACTTTCTCCGAACAAGGACATTCCCATTATTATAGGGTGATACCATTAAAAACAATTATTGAGACCAAATGATTCAGACACCACCTTCCATCACACACCAAGTGTAATTGCCACATCATAGTGGACATGACACTGTTAATAGGTCTAGTTATACCGATCATAATAAAACAAACTCTCGCTAACTAACCTCTTTTGCTAATTTAATGTTTGTGAATTTTGTACGGTAGTAAAATAAATGGTCTTCGTCACATATTATAAGTCTGTAACATTCTTGACGTTGGATCCAGTGATTGGAATATGACAACAAGTGCCAAAGGACTAATTACGTGTAGCCGGAAAAAAAATTGCAATGGGGATGTGTACATCTACATTACGGCAACGCTGTTTAAACTGTGATGCGCGACTTACTTAAAGCATTGTATCAACTATGTGTCATTCTGAAAGCGAATTGTGGCTCAACCACCTCCGTCAATCACCATTACTTTGGCATCATTACAGAGAAGATGCTAAAGCTATCTTATGCGCCGTCAACCACCATTATTAATGAACAGTGGATGAATATGTGGACAATAAAATCAGGCTCAAACTGAGCGATCATTATCTAAAAGCCGTCACTAGATCTCCTTATGTAACTCTGACAAAACGTTTGGCAGGTGATGCAGTTAAGCAGTCCAAGAATAGTAATGGTGTTTTAACATTGGGTTCTGGAAGAGTCGAATGGTTATTTATGGACTTTATGCAAGCGACTCTAATATCCAGCAGGAACTTCACATTGTGTGTAACATCTGACTTACGAAACCCTTTGTATGAGGCAATGAACCGTTTGAGCTGTGGCTTTAACTCTTTGTTATCGCAAATGAATCGGATTCATATAGCTTCAATGTCGACCTGGCACATTTTGTCGACTTCAAAATTGTCAATAATTCGGTCCCGCCATATCTCATAAGATTTCTGTGTCATGTTAATAACATAATTACCGTTTTCATTCAGCAAGATGCTAGTGATAGTGTATATAAGCTTAGCAGTAGCACCGAGGCTCAAAGACGGAGAAGCAGACTGGGCGATTCTAATTAGAGAAGTCAACATAGGTTTTGGATGCGAAGATATCTTGTAACATCAGATTAGTTATGTTTGGAATGTAAGATAAGATGTCACACAAGCCTCAAAATACTGCGTGGTGAGACGCTTTGTATTGTATGGTGCAACGCCATTCGTCTAATCCCAAAGCCTTAGAAATTACTGTATTCCATTACATGTTTTCATCATCGAGTATACAGTTGTTTAATGATATTTGCAGACAGACTAAATCAGAAACACCATGATATGGAAATAATTATGTATATGCATAAAGTAAACACGGGAATACATTATTTTAAACGAGGCAAAAACATCCGCCATTGTTGTTATTACTAGGGGCTGCTTCCATGACGCCGCCTTAGGCATTTTTGTCGATTGACACTCAAAGTGGCTTCATCTGCTAGCTCAAGCTTCGTCCGGCAACGGCCAGCCCAAGCCGCCTAGCCTAAGCCGCAGTTTGAAAATGACTTGGTGGA
The DNA here is from genome assembly GCA_034190875.2 of Urechis unicinctus. Classification (NCBI taxonomy): domain Eukaryota; kingdom Metazoa; phylum Annelida; class Polychaeta; order Xenopneusta; family Urechidae; genus Urechis; species Urechis unicinctus. The sequence goes on along the minus strand of JAXDRA010000094.1, from coordinate 22,564 downwards.
CTATACTTCCAAGCCTCAACCTAGGAGACTACCGGTTTTTAGCCGTAAACTTCAATGATATCCCAAAAAGGAATTTAATATATAATCCGTATTTCGTCAACTGATAAATGCAGAACATTTATTCGTTGATTCAATCAAACGTTAACCAACTTATTGAGCTGAACCGTTTTATGTAATCAAATATCTGAATCCCCGAAGCGTAAATTGCCGAAGACGATGTTTACATTTTCTCAAGCTGCAAATTTTAACGGCTACAAGATAGACTCTCAAAGGAGTAGGTGAATAGCATTTCACGCTTGATAATTTTCACTTATTGCTGAATTTGTTTAAGGTGACTGTCAATTATAAGCATTCTCCAATTTCGTCAAACACCGAGCGCACATCGTAAATGCCCCCAATTTGCAAGTTTGAGTTATCTGAATCACAAGTATCAAGAGTAACTAAGAGTTACATGATTTAAATAGACTAACGTGTAAAGTTAAGCTATATATCATTTCATACCTGAGTATGCAGATTGGATTTCGATACCACCCTCAATGCCTTCAATTACATCTCATCCAACATTTGCCATATAATCGGCGTAAAGTTGTACAGCCACTGTACAGGTTGAGCTCCCCCAGTTGTACGATTTCGTTGTTATCGCAGCTTCATTCTGGATGAAAATCATAAAACGCTGAGCTGTGTCTAGTAGAAGTGGTTTTGGTTGGACTTGAATACTTTCCATTTCAGTTAAATAAGTAGTCTTAGTCGGACTCATGTGCTTCACACTTCAATTAATTAAGCAATTTTGCTCGGGCTTACGTGCTTCATGCTTCAATTAATTAAATAGTTTTTATCAAACAGGCTCGCTAAATAGTTTGGGGCCGTGGCAGGACGTGAGTATTTAGCGTTTAAGCTGATTCCATTAGTTATAACGTTTTCATGAATACATGTTTCAATTACATTTCTATTTCTTGTTTGGACAATATCGCTATTTGACGGAGAGTTATACTGGAACAATGGTTCTTTTTGTCCTACAGCATATAATCCTTCTATGATGATGATTGTGTATTGCGGATTACAAACCACTACTTGTTCGTTATAGACACCTAGCGTGAAACTGACTAGACCCAGACAGGTGCCCATGTTAACTGCCGTTCATAGCATGCACGCCTGGGTTCCATAGAGAGTGTCAAAAAAATGAGCTTCATCAATCTGAAATAAGGCCATGAATCAGGCCACGATCAGTGGTGGACCTCCGGGATTGCATACCATGGTCGCCGGGTATGGAATGACGACATTATTCGTCCAGACAGTGGCGATCATGCTGCTCTTATTTTAAGCACATTTATTTTTAGGAGCCGGATAATTAACGTTTAATCGATTCGCTGAGTATTCTTGCCTAACTTTGTTAGAACTTATAGTTACAGTTAGTGAGTTGAAACATTCACTTATACCTGTTCGCAAGGAGCTTCACCTGCTAGCCCCACGACAGAGTGAACAGGGCATGCGCCTCCGTATCCTTCCGGCAAGTTATGCTACATTTGTGAGCGAGGTAGAACTACAATTTGCCAAAGCAAGTTCTATAGGTATCACTTATAAATGATAATCGTTATTCATACAGGATATACCACATAATTTGTTAAGGACAACGGAAGAAAAATTGTCAGGACCTGACGATCGGTCTCAGTTAATATTACCTTTTATCAGGTTGAATCCAGTTCGTGCCAAGCAATATATTCCTTTGATATTGTTATTGTGACTGCATATAATGTTGGCAAATAAGGGAAAACAGATGTTGACCACAATAAGAGTCATAGTGATGGTTTGTGTATGATATATCAAATATAGGTCTGTCGATCTGCATTATTCGAAAGTAATTATATTTGTATTAGCATGGGCACTCGATACACGTACTGGTTTTGAAGAACGTTTGAGCTGTAACACTATTGTATAAGTGATGAAACCTGTCCATTAGCTGCTGCCTGTGTGGCAAAGAACACACTAAGATAAGCTATGGACAGGGGATGTCTGTTTACTCCAGACCAGATGATTCTGCACCCAACAACATAGTCCCTCGTTTAGAATATTGGTATATATCTTTTATTCACTTGTATATGAACAATTGTGACTCACAGTATATGTATCTAGTTCGACATAAGGATACCTGGCATGTTGAGTATGAATATTATTAGCCCAGGAAATTAACAGGCAAAATGTACTTTTCTGAAACTTTTGGCCAGAAAAGCAAGAAATATGAAGGATTGTGTAAACCCCTCATTCAGGAGTGGATGTGTTGTATATCATATGTAAGGCCTAACGTTTGTTTGAGATATGTGATTCCTCGTGGTGTTCATCTATCTATCATATTGCTTGTACAGGCCTTATATTGTGTATGCAAAGGTTAATACTGCCTAATGAGTAGTATTTGTGTATGTTCTGTGTATTCAGGACTGAATATACTATATTAAAACATATATCTGTGTAGAATCCATGTCAGTTAGTCTATTACTACTAATGAGAGTAAATAGTAAGGATATAATGCTAAAGACTTATTTGTCTAGAACATAATATTACAGTTCTAACTTCATTATGATAACATTGAGTATATGTGTGTATCTAACTAAGTTTAGGTAAATGTAATTCAGATTAGCATAATAGACCCTCATATTTCTACCATTTGAGATGACTTAAGTACATACCGCTATTATGTTTACTTAAAGGTGCTTTGTTTTCTTATTACAGTTTTCACGGTGCTTATCTGTGATTTATTCACTACGCTACAACTATGATTACAGCATAGTACAGGACTTGCCTATCCTCACATTAATTTTACCATATACTTGCGTCGGTTGTACTGTGTCAACAATACCGTGGTTCCATGTTCACTTTTTTCGCTGGGTGCCGCAACATGCCGGGCAATGAGTCATGGGTGTCGTCGCCATATTGTTAGCTTCCACTGTCTTCCTTCGTATCTTATCTGATAATGTCCCGCTGCAAATTCCCATAGTCGGGAAATGTATACCTGATATTTGTTCTGCTGTCATTGCAACTATCGTCCTTTGTCACGTTAACTACTCGGATGTCTTTATTGCAGAATAGACACATGTTTAACCCGTATGCCAGATCCTCCTGCGTTGAACGAAGATTTGTTTTCTCTTCATAAAGTTTAAATACATACGCTGTCTAAAACACATATCATGTATTCATTGTTTCTTTTCTTTCTTGAAATCTTATATTTGGCATCTGCCGTGTCTTTTAGGACCCTTTCTGCAAACATGACGTTCGCACTTACGCATCTTTATCACAATTGTCCAGCATCGTCGTCACGATCCTTCACTCCGCCTAGAAATAGCAATATAATTAAGATAATAAATTGTCCTGTCACCACATGGTCAATGAAATAGCATTCGCATATTCATATTCGGATATGCGATCCAAGTGGATAAAATCAAAATGATCCGGCTGAGAGATGATGTGATAGGCTGTTCAGTGACTCATATATTACATGGAACACGATTGTTTGCAACGGAGGCAAGACGCTCTTCAGAGATGCAATGTTTAAGCTATGCTGTGGTGCTTATATGTTTATTTCGTGAGATATATCTGATAGCGTTTACTAGCGCTACTATAAATTTGCATTTGTATTGACCGATAGATTTTATGGTAAATTTAATGTATATTTACCTAAAACTCGGTTCTCATTAAAAAAGCGATACTTGATAAGTTAACTGAAATTGAAATCGAAGTAACAATTGTATTTAAGGTCTTATTTAGGGAAAAGATTGATGTGTAGTGTTTTCCTGTAACCTTGTTAATGACAATAACTTCGCATAGTGATCAACGAAGCATTGCGGTAAGCATATTATTGCATTAATGCATCTTCTTAAAATCAGATCTCATCCCATGAAGACATGCCTCTCCAAATGAGTACAGAGATTGGGATGTACTGGGGAAATAATGGAAATAAGGTCAGACATTGGCAACGCAGGAAATTAAGGAGCACATCGTATGATGTCGTAAAAATGCGTCCAGCAGCCCACTGTCATTCCATGCTGGTAACAAACGCATTTGGCTTAGACGACGGCAAACCTCAATCCATTTAGGCTTTTTGTGGAAAATTGTCACTTCAAACGACCGCTTTAGTTATTATTATCTAATTGTCCATATCGAGGTAATGTCACATTTTTCAGAGTAGTCAAAGAGCGCTGTATTGTGCATAGGCGATTCTACTTAAAACAATATGGAAAAATTAATTTGCGTGTGTGTCAGAGGTCACTCCACCAAAATAGATCCATGCTCCAAGCACCAACAATACTGTGTCATTTGAGTGAATCTTGCGAAATTATACGTAAGAAAGGAGCAGTATTCTATATTTACGGATCGTATAAGTTGACGTGCAGTATCTGCACCTTTTTCTACTGAAGCAGCTTAATTGTTTGCAACGATCAATACCTAGCGGATTGTTTTAATTTAAACATCATTCAATGCACATAAAATGTTATAAGCTGGTTGGACAAGCCGTGAGAGATATAGACAAACCCTACACTGGGTTGCCAGTGGTGTCTGGTTGTTTGGGCTAGCATAGTCGGTAAAGAAACCCTTTCATATGGAAGTTGTTGTGCCGCACCATGAAAACTACATTACTGATGGAAAAATGCTCGTCAACGTGCTGTATCCTTGTTCCGTTGCTTCTGGTATAAAGCTTACGCCAAGGTCGGCCTGATGGCGCTATAGTGGATGTGGCCTCACGCTACATAGCAGTAGAGTAATTGAGTACAAAAGAGGCTAAAGAGGTTGCACCTTACCGCGCCAGTGTGCTAAGGCAGATGCAGAGTTCCCAGGACACAGCTTGCGCAAGTTTCTTGGCTTAAGCTGCAGAATCGTGGGACCACGTAGTCCTTGACAAGCTTGTGTAATACAGTAAGGCATACATAGAAGCTGTCAGTGGCCACTCGCACGACCTCATTGGGCGTGAAGCGCTGGAGCAGGTCGACGAGTTTAATGTGGGGGTATAACAGCATACTTGCGCTCATATAAGCATACTGTCGATGTGTATCGGTTAAGTACGCGAAGTTATGGCCAGGCGGTCATTTCTGCGACGCGGCCATCAGGGTGCCACTCACTAAGGTTTCTCTGAAAAGGTGGTTAAGCTGGTCTTTGGTGTTCGCAAGGATGTAGATGAGACATTAACAGTCAGCTTTGTTACCTTGCTTGAACTTGCCGATGATGCTAGAGCTCTGGTCACGGTCTGGTGGAAGCCATACCTGATGCTGCATGCCGAATGAGACGAAATTACCGAATGGTCTTGCGCACTCGCATATGGACAAGACCACCTGACTCGACTAGGTAGGTCAGTAGCATGATGAGGGCCAGTCCTGCTTTGTGAAGTGCTAACCAAACCATGCCGGGATGACGAGGTTAGTGTCAGCTCTGAACTCCCACACCAGAGCCTGGCAAATCCGGTGTTGACGTCATGAGACAGCAGGCCATTTAAAGCTACCTGCGTGATGCTGTGGGTGGGGTTGCCAAACCGCGCAAAAAAGGGTGCTGCCTCGCCGTGGCCTTGCATGCTGGCTTGGAAGCAACTTTTCATGTCAAGTCTGACAAGGTCCTTAATCTCGTAGGCCATAGAGTTTCACAGCCTACCGGCGCAGCCTTTCTGAATATCATTCAGGATGCTGACCGCAGTGAGTCTCAAGTCATATTTTTCCTTAACCACAATTCTTGGCGCGTGGTTGATTCCAATGACACTCTCGGCTGGGGCCGAATCATCCAGCCGAGTGCAGTCCTCACGCAGTGTTGCATGAAGATCAAACGTTCCGTGGGTTCGGTCGACCTGGAGTACAAACTGGTTCACGTTGAGCTGTTAGTCACCACTACCGAATTGTCAGACAGCAACCGGCTGGTTTTGCATGGTCTGTCAAATGGCCAGGCAGATATTTCCCTAAAAAACTGAAGCTGCCTTGATGGTGAGAATTCTATGTCTTTTGGGCAGGCGTTGAAATTGTGGGCGATAAGCTCTACTGGTTACCTTCCGCTGCATTAAAATTCCCTTTGTTGGGGACGTTTTCAAGACAATGGCGCGTTTGTGACCCTCTCGAATTTCGTCAAGGCGCTGTTATACGTATATATGTTTATATGCATATTTATGTATTAATACACATATTTATCTGTATAAATATAATATATATATATATATGTATATAAATATAATATATATAGATTTATATATATATATGTATATGTATATTTATATATATATATACACATATATATATGTATAAATAAAATATATATATATATGTATATCTGTATGAATATAATTGATATACTTTTATCTATAGGTATATTTGTATTATGTACATATATATATATATATATATATATATATATATATATACAAAATATATGTGCTTATGTGCGGTTGTGTGGGTGTGGGCGTGTTTGTGTGTGTGTTTGTGTGTGTGTGTTGGTGTGTGTGTGTGCTTGCGTGTGTGTGCTTGTTCGCGTGAATGTACGTGTGTGTGTGGTCGCCTATGGATCTTTGCATTTTCCCATTCCATCAAATGTTTACAAATATGCCCCTAATACTGTCAGCAAGTAACGGTTAACAAACTGATTGCTCTCCTGGAAAACGTTTATATTTTATAATTCATTTCTGCGACATCAATCGCCAAAGTCCGAACAGTGTATACCCATTATATGAGAACCTACCGCAGCGAAGAAGTGGTAAAACGGAGAGTATTTCTTTTTATTAGTTTCTTGAGCTATTTCTTCGCCGTCACTTGACTCCTCAGTGCGCAGTTTTAAAACGTCCATTGTTTCCTATGCTTTTTCGCCAATTGACTTGTTTGCTATCCTACGTTGCCGTCGAGTTTCAATTTATTGTTTGTAAAATGCACAAAAGCATCGTCCCAATTTTTGAGTAATCTTTCTGCCTTCGCTGCCCCATTTCCAATATAATTGATATACGTACCCCTTCACACCTTGTTTTGGAAATTGACTACTGTACGAATACTGTACGACGTGTATTGCGTAATATATGTTTTGCTGACGATTGCATGCGGATTCGGTGCGGTATTTTGCTGACCTAATTCTATTTTTGGAAAGTGATTTCACCATCTGTTCCGTTATTTTCGGCCCTTGAAATCTTTGCGCCCTTGGTGACCTCATGGAGGGGCGCTATTTTGGATGAGGTCATTTTTGGGAGTTTTATTGAGAAGGAGTTTGTAAATGGGTATTAAAAGTCAATTAGCGGTAAGGGTGTTGAAAGAGAAGTGAAGGATAGTGTTAATGTTAGTGGAGTATTCACCATCTGTTCCGTTATTTTCGGCCCTTGAAATCTTTGCGCCCTTGGTGACCTCATGGAGGGGCGCTATTTTGGATGAGGTCATTCTATTTTTGGAAAGTGATTTCACAATTTTTTGTCGGATATGTCGTCATAGTTTGCTGAGCTAAGCTAAGTGATGGGATAGAGGGTGTGTATAAAACGGGAGAGTGTCTCAGTTCTGCGTTCAGTTATAATCATGGCTGGGAAACGGATGAGCGACGTGGAGTTGTTAAAAGCGGTAGAACAAATCGAAATGGAGGAAGTGAAACCGCTATACACACGATACTTTGCACAGTATTCGATAGTGGTTTGGAATAAAGATGTAGTGTTTTTTGAAAAAACAATTTCAAGAAATGTCACATAGAGTTTGGGATGCACTGTGTATTGGACTGTGGTTACGAAATAGCTGCTGTCACAGAAACAATGAAACAGTTGGAAGCGGGAGAGGAGAGTCGTGTCGAGGTCTCTATTGGTGCAGACGTGACGATGAGTGTTCGATACCCGATCCCTATGGTGGTGATAAAGAAGGGTCAGGTGACAATGGAAATGGACAGTTACTCGTGGTATATGTTTGTAGAAGCATGGGAGGAGTTGAAACAGCTCTACGGAGCCCACGTGATGAGAGCGAAATTAATGGAGGAATATCTGATGGTGGTATACACAGACACGCTTGTCGAATTAATCGAAGCTCTAATACCAGAAAAATGCCATGGCTGTCAGATCGACCACCCGAGTCAGCGACAGCATAATCTTTGTTTGATGGCCGAACCTGAAGAACAAGTTCGGATGTGTATGACGGATGCTCTCGAGCGTGTTGACGAACACTATGTATCAAGTTTATGGGAATTAAGTATAGGTTTAATTGACCCCTGCCCCTCGTGGATGGAACGTAGCAAATGGTTGTGTGTGGACTATAGGAAATATTGGTTGGAGTCGGTGAAATCAGATATTGAAATACGTGTAATTAACAGATTGTGTAATAAATGAGTGAAAATACAGGTCTGTGTTTGTTTCTTTTAATTATGATTTGGAATGTATGTTATAAAGAGTTCAAATTTGGTGGGTGGTCATTTATGGCTAAGATAGTCAGAGAGTAACATCAACATGACGGATGCGTATAGCAGGTGGTCTGTTTTAAAAGACAAGTTACAGATGCATGCACAACTAACTCGAGAACTGAGAGACAATAAGATCTATAGACAAATTAGTATAAATCAACAGCGCTTGATGGAGTATGGTTACGATTTTGATACGGCTCTTAGTAAAGCGATCGAAGCTAGAGAGTGTTTAATGGATCGTCAGTTAACTGCGTTCGTGTCTGAAGATGAGGTGGATTAAAGTAATTATAAATATCGTTTAACAACAAGTTCACTGTCAGTAAAGGTTAAATCTTTAAAACGACGACATGGAAACTTGTGTAGAATGTGACGAATGTCAGAGAGTTGCTGAGACCCAACAACCATATAGACCCAAGACACCTGTTCAGGGTAAACACAGACCCCTGAGGTTAAGGCGATGTCCTCTGTGTCAATGTGGGTTTGTTACCAAGGCGCTTTTGACCCAACACTTGAAATATCACTGTAATTATAAGCTCTACATTCACAATCGAAAATTAAGAAAAACAACAGGCACAACAAAGCAGAGGAAGGTTGTGACGTAATCGGAAAGCTTAACTTCCACGCTCGAAGAACCCCACAACCTGGTGTGCGTGTGCGTGTGTGCGTGATTTACCGGATCTGAAATTAATTCGTCACGTGATCACGAAAAACCGCTGACATCAGCTAAATTAATTCGTCACGTGATCACGAACAACTGCTGACATCAGCTAAATTAATTCGTCACGTGATCCCTTACATCACCTCGATCAGGGGATAAATAAGTGAACACGAACAGATTTTTGTTTCATTCAGGATGGCTGAGGAGAACAGCGAGGAGTGTGATTACATTGACGGACCGTTGTATACCAGTCGTCGTAGTGGTCGCTTTCAAATCACCCAGTGGTGTAGTAACCCAGACCCCAATGATTTACACATTCGCGATCGATGGAGCGGACATCAAATAAAATTACCCTCAAATGCCTTTCTCAGAAGCGGGACGGCTCTTACATCACTCACCTTATCGTTGATTGACGCGGAAGCTGGTCAATCGGACGTTGATACGGAAGAAACCATTTGTGACGATGTAATTGGTCGAGTGAAAGCCCCAGTCCCCTATATTGAAATTACCCGTGAAAGCGTGACCATGTGCTTTGATAGTTTCAATTGGTGGCTGCTCATAAAAGCTTACCAAGACCTATCAGCACGCCCACAAAAGATGGATGACCAAGGAACGTCGCCTGATGGGTGGGATATGATAATTAGCCTTTACAGTGGTTTGATGAAGCCATTGTTATCTGACATAGCTCAAGAACCATGCGTCGTGTGTGGAACGGGCGTATGTCAAGCCGAGAACCAACAAAAGATGTATTCACATTGCGTTGGAAGAGCCTTGGATAAGGTGGACGAACATCACGTCACTTTATTATGGCGCTTGTTGTGTGAGCAACACAATTCGACTGAACTGTGTCTTTGGCTCTCTAGAGAGTATCGACGTACCATGTTAGGTTTTTGTGTGACCACCGAACACTGGTCTAAAGTCTTAATGGGGGAACCTTATGACTGTAAATATAATAAAATTATTAGACGCATGAATATATATGATTGGTGATTGAATAAAAAGTGATGATATACTTTAATCGAATTTCTTTTTGAGTTCTACTTATCACGACACTATTTACCTATCCTATCTATAAAAAGAGTGGGGAACTGTGAATGATAACTCAGTATAAGAATGGATCGAGCCTTAAAACACCCCTTTAGTTGCGTGATAGCTGGTCCGAGCGGCTGTGGAAAAACTTACTTTGTGAGTGAGTTAATCAAAGGTAGTCACATTGAGCCACCACCCGACCGAATCGTGTGGTGTTTCGGAGAGTGGCAAACCATGTACACTCAACTACCGCACGTGGAATTTGTAGAGGGATTGAATTTTGAGACAGATCCTCAACAAAGAACCTTGTTGATCATCGATGATTTGATGGAAGAAACTGACGAACGCGTCACTCGCCTATTCACCAAAGGGAGTCACCATGGCAATCTTAGCGTGTTGTATTTAGTACAAAATTTATTCGGAAAGAATAAAGAACATCGAACAATCAGTTTGAACGCTCATTATTTAGTGGTATTTAAGAACCCTCGGGACGCTTCACAAATCATGCATTTAGCCAAACAAATGTACCCGCGAAACATCAAGTATGTACAAGAAGCCTTTTCGGATGCTACTTCGCAACCTCACGGTTATTTGTTTATCGATTTGAAACAGGCAACACCAGATCACTTACGGCTACGAACTGACATACTACGACCCAATCAAGTTGTATACCTACAGAAATAAATACCGTCGATCATCGGACGACCGCCATTCTTATCGTTAGACATAGATCATGGCAGAGCATCTCAGAAAACACGCTGATACATTACGAGTGATGGCTAAAGCCAAACCCCCTGTCAATAGGGCTTTGATTCACACGGCTGACAAAGAATTGATAAATTGTCTATGTGAATGTGCACTCAATGTTTTAAAAGGAAACGTATCCTTGACTTCAGTTCAGAAGCGTAAATTAGCCCGATACAGACAAGGTCTGCGCGCTTTGATCTCACCTAAAACTAACGTCAAGAAAAAGAAAAGAGTATTACAAACCGGTGGTTTTCTCCCGGCGTTATTAGGACCTATTTTAGGTATCGCTGGTCCGTTGTTAGGCAAACTATTGGGCTAAAATTATGGCTAAGAAAATGATGTTGGTTGATCCCCGGGTACTGTCAAGTGGGCGTTACGATCAAGCTCCCACTGTCGACGTGTTATCCAACTTGGATGCGGAGATGAGGGATGTCCTGAATCGTAGTGATTTATCGGAGGAGGCTAAAGTAGAATCTTATAACCAAATTTTAACAAAACACCGCGAGTATTACCGCCAGCACAGAACCCCGACACCTCACACAGCCTTAGCTAATACCCCGCCCCACACACCCAAACAAGAAGATGTGTCTATTGCGGAAGTTGTAGAAACCATCCCTGATAAATTTCAGAAAAAAGGGCGTTTGCTATTAGAACGCCTTCGAAAAAACCCAGACGTGGGCTGGAATGAACGAGGGGAATTAATGATTAAAGGACAAGCCGTTAGTGGGACTAACGTGGCGGATTTGGTTAACGATGTGTTGAGACGGCGTAAACACTTTGAACCAGAGGGTTGGAAAAGATTTGCTGAAGCGTTGCGAGACTCCAACATTCCTCAAGATTTAGTAGGTCACCCCGATCGATGGAACTATATCCGACAGGGGGCGATGCAAATAGATAAAAGACCTGGTGAGGAGGAGCCTGTAACACAAAATTGGATGTCATGGAGAAGTTAAGTGTGTATTTCGACCCTGAGGCACCGGCCGCGTATGGAGGGGTGCAGCCATTGGTTAGAGCTACGAAACTCAAAACAAAGGCAGTCAGACAATGGTTGGGCGAGCAAGATGCCTATACATTACATAAACCGATCCGTCGTCGATTTCGAAGACGACGCGTCATAGTCGGGGGAATTGACCATCAATGGCAAGCCGATTTAGTGGACATAGCTCGCTTAGCCAAACAGAACCAAGACATGAAATTTCTCTTGACCTGTATTGATGTATTCTCGAAATATGCGTGGGTGATACCACTAAAAAATAAAACGGGTGACAGTTTGATTCGAGCCTTTGAGAGTATATTAAAACAAGGGCGGAAGCCCCTGTGTTTACAGACTGATAAGGGTGGAGAATTTATCAACCGTAAATTTCAGACATTTCTAAGCAGCAGGGGATTCGCTTTTTTACCACCCACAACGAAGAAACCAAAGCTAGCATAGTCGAGCGGTTTAATCGTACGTTAAAAACTAAAATGTGGCGTTATTTTACCAAACACAACACCAGTGTTTATCTACCGGTTCTGGCTTCGCTGGTGAAAGGATACAACGTCAGTTATCACCGCAGCATTAAGCGCCCTCCGATATCAGTCTCGGTGCGTAATCAAGAAGACACGTGGATGACATTATACGGGGAACGCTCTGATGAGGTTAAACGACCACGGTATGATATCGGGGATCGTGTCCGCATCAGTCAAGCACGGGGTAAATTTAAAAAGGGTTACACTTCCAATTGGAGCGAGGAGTTGTTTCGGGTGGAGAACGTTCACTTAGGCTCCCCCAATGTGTATACGATAAAGGATGATAATGACGAAGTGTTAGAGGGAACATTTTACGCGGAAGAATTACAGAAAGTGAATGACAAAGCATGGTATAGGGTTGAAAAAATCATCAAAGAACGTAAACGGAAAGGACAAAAACAATACTTTGTCAAGTGGTTTGGCTACCCTGCCAGTTTTAATAGTTGGGTCAGTGGTGTGGAGCTGTATAAAAACTGAGATTTGGAACAGAAGCGTCATTAGGATGGAAGATCAGAGAAGTGATCGGGTGTGGACCATATTTGGTCGGGAAATTCCGAAAGCCGAAATCGTGTTTTTCACACAAATCCTCATTTTATATACCGTAATCATCGTCAGCATCTACAATCTAACGGCGGGTAAAGGAGATAGTAATTTGTGGACTGCTCTGTTAAGCAGTAGCTTAGGGTACATTCTTCCCAACCCCACTTTGAAACATAAAGCGACGTCATGAGTTTCTTTCTGACCCTGCTTCCAACAGTTCAATGAATTATCACCCCAACAACACGCTGACACGTTACTTTACTCAATTGCCTAAACCCATACAATTAAAAGGTAATTGGGAGGTGGGATTAGCAGAAATTCAGTACCCTGTTTCCTGGTACAACATCGGGGACGATGTCGGTTTTGTCATAGTGGATGAGCGAGCTGGATACCATACGATAGACAGACACTTGGAAGGGGATCCTTTGGTCGAGTCCTTGGTCGTTCGCCTGACCCCCGGTTCCTACAGTGCTGAACAATTGATAGACAGGATCAATATGCACATCCGCAAATCGCATCTCAGAGGCGTGGTTCGATTTCAATTCAATTCCCACTCACAGACCGTGAATGTAAAAATAACTGATCCCAAACTTCAAGTTGTCATGACCGAAGGTCTTCGTCAAATATTGAGGTGTGAGGAATGTCTTTCGCTCTACGATTCTCAAACTGATTACAAGCCTAATGTATTTCGAGGGTTGTACGCACTGTACGTTTATTGTAGTATAATTGAATCACAAGTGGTCGGTGACACGATGGCTCCCTTGCTACGCACAGTTCCTGTGGACTACGACCGGGTGCACAAAATGGTGACCCAGACATACGAACAGATATTTTATTACCCTGTGGGCACCAAAACCTTTTGTACCATAGAAATTGATATAAGAGACGACACGGGTCAGTCCGTGGCATTCGAAGACGGACATGTGATGGTGACTTTACATTTCCGTGAAACCAAGAAGAACTTAATTTGAGTCTCATGGCATCACCATCATGAGTTTCTTTCTGACCCTACCTTCCAACAGTTCAATGAATTATCACCCCAACAACACGTTGACACGTTACTTAACTCGACTCCCCAAAGCTGTACAGTTGGAAGGGGCTTGGGAAGTGGGATTAGCGGAAATTCAGTACCCTTACACGTGGTACAATGTTACTGAGGACGAGGGGTTGGTCGTCATGGATCGTGTGGCTGGTGCGCTCAATCTCCCCCCGGATATCTGTTGCAGTGAGCGATATGACATTGTGAGTGAATTTGCAGAGGCCCGTCCCAAATATTTTCACATTACCCCTGGTTTTTATACGACCGGATCGTTGATAGAAGCCTTTGCAGCCAAGTTAAAGGAGCAAAATGAGGAGCGAGTGCGTCTCACCTACAATCGAACACGACAGACAGCAACTATGACCCTAGACAATGAGTCAGTTGTAGTTTACATGGACGAGGGGTTGCGTCAAAGACTCGGTTTTGAAATGGGGATTTTTGAGAACAGTCAAGTCGGTCAGCACATTGTTGACCCTGATCGAGGCTTGTACGGACTCTATGTCTATTGTAATCTCATCGAAGCTCAGGTGGTAGGAGACACTGTGGTCCCCCTTCTGCGTATTATTCCAATCGATCACAATCGTCGCGGGCAGTTGATCAACTCCACGTATAAAAAGATATTTTATTACCCGATAGCCACCAAGACTTTTTCTACTATAGAAATCGATATAAGAGATGACACGGGTCGACCCATTCCATTCGAATCTGGTAAAGTGACAGTGACGTTACATTTCCGTAAAATCAAGAAAGCTATATTTTGAAAACCATGGCTGATATTTACACGCCGTATTACCTGAACCAAGCGGGTGGAGGGCTCCCCCGTGTTTTCCGGTGCCAGGAGTCAACGCGGACACGGCCTTGGTAATGTGGTTGGTGGTCTGGCTAAAATGGTGTTACCGCTGGTTCGAAAAGTTTTACCTGTCGTTAAAAAACACGCCTTGAAAACAGGAGTGAGGGTGGTTGGAGATTTGTTGGGAGGGAAGTCTCTGAAACAGTCGGCTAAGAAACGATTGTTACAAACCGGAGAGGAAGTGTTCGATCAAATAGTTCCACCCAAACAACCGCGTCGCCGACCACCATTCTCTATAAAACGACTCGCACGAGGTAGGAACAGTAGTTCACGTGGTCGTCGTGGAACAACTCGGAGGTTGCCAAAAGATATTTTCGGTTAGATCATGGCACTGGTACACCCCCCCATCTTGTCCCTGTGTCAAAAGTGAATTAGACCTATTTTCGATTCCCCCAACTCAAAGCAGTGTCGATCATGGATCGTGGATCGAATTCCATCCGGTAGCTGCTTTAGGTTCGGGTCCAGTCGAATTCTACATCAGTGGGTCGGGTGATGATTATATCGATCTGAACGACACGTATTTACAAGTGAATGCCAAAGTGGTGAAAAAGGATGGGGCGGTTTTGGAGGCTGACAGTGCTGTAGCACCCGTAAACCTCTGGTTACACTCACTCTTTTCCCAAGTCGATGTCTCTCTCAACGAAAAACTTGTGTCCTCCTCGACAAACACATACCCGTATCGCGCTTATATGGAAACGCTATTGAGCTATGGTTCGGAAGCCAAAAACTCTCAGTTAACAGCTAGTTTATGGTACAAAGACACCCCAAAACACATGGACGCCGTGGGTGGTACTAACAACAAGGGGATGATAGCTAGAAAGGAACGAGCTCAAGAGAGTCGCATTGTGGATATGATGGGCAAATTACATTTAGATTTATTTAGTCAAGAACGCTATTTATTAAACGGCGTAGATTTGAAGTTGCGATTAGTACGCAGCGGTGACAGCTTTGCCCTTATGGCCAATCCTGCAGAAGGATTTGCCCCTAAAATAGTTCTGCAATCCGTGACCTTATTCGTACGCAAAATAAAGTTGAACCCCACCGTGCAACTAGCTCACATTAAGGCTTTAGAACGAAGCCCAGCTAAATACCCCATAAGACGCATAGAAACCAAAGTGTTTTCTGCATCTCAAGGAGCTATGACAATCAATCAAGAAAATTTATTTTTGGGTCAGTTACCCAAACGAATTGTAGTTGGAAGTGTTGATAATAGGGCGTTCAACGGTGATTACACTCAGAACCCCTTCAACTTTAAGCATAACGACCTCACATTTTTAGCTATGTACGTTGACGGACAACAAGTGCCCGCAAAACCATTACAGCCCGATTTTAATCACCATATATACACCCGCAGTTATGCTAATTTATTCATTAGCACTGGACAACTCTATCAAGACGAAGGCAATGCCATAAGTTGGAGTGATTATCCCAATGGCTATACACTATTCGCTTTTGATCTGACCCCCGACCTGGGTGATAGCGGCACTCATTTTAATTTGTTGAAACAAGGAAACGTGCGCTTGGAAATGCGTTTTGGTACGGCCCTAGAACGTACCATTAATGTCATTGTGTATGCCGAATTTGAAAATATGATTCAAATTGACCGAAACCGTAACGTTCTGTTTGATTACGCTGCCTAACAATGGATACCAGGCAATTACACGAGCTCTTACAAAAAGACGCTTTCACTCGAGCTACTGTGCGCGGAGTGTTTGCGCGGAATAAATTACCCCGCCATGTCAACTACCCCAGCGGTTTCGTTTGTAATACGGATCCAGCTTCCAAAAAAGGCAAACACTGGATTGCTATTTTCATTGATCATAATGAACGAGGCGAATATTTTGATTCTTACGGACTACCTCCTATTCATAACGTATTTGTGAAGTTCTTGACCAAGCATTGTGTGAACTGGACTTATAATACAAAGCCATTACAAGACTTTAATTCCAATACTTGTGGACTTTATTGTTTGTATTATTTAAAGAGACGATGTCGTGGAATAAGTTTGAACCAATTGCTGGCTGTATTTACCGACGATTATTCAACCAACGATAAGCTGGTGACATGTTTAATTCAAGGCAAATAAACAACGCGTGTTGAAAATGTACGACGTTTTTATTCTTAGTTTCTCTCACAGCCTTTAAACATCAATTTCTTACAGAGCACACATCCATCGATTACATAACACCTTCACTTCAATTTATTACATAATAACACATATCAATTTCTTAAATAGCATATTAACGTATCACACATCTAAAGGTTTAGTGCTTACACCGTCTGCATTCACAATTCTCTTGGGGTAAAATAAACTTAATCCATCTCTAATTTGCGTATACGAATACATTGTGTTATTGTTAATGCGAAAGCCACGGTTCACACCACGACCTGATTTTTGTTCTCTCAGCACATTCATATATTTCTCCTTGTTCAGGTCGTTTTGACGTTTATTGAGTCCTTTACACGAGGCTTTATCCGTATTTCCATAACAGTAATAGGTTTTACTGCACAGTCCGATAAAACCATCTCCACTCCACTCCTCTTTAAATAACCCCGGGGTACGTTTATCATATTTTTGGCGGGTCACACAGCACGGTTGAGGTACCCACGGGGTTCCGTTCGTTTTACACTGTATAAAGTCTTTGTTGTGATCGTCACACGCTACAGCTGGCAACCACTGAGGGTATTCTCTGTAAAATTGTTCTTTCATGTTGGGTTTGATGACATCTGTTAGATGACTACTACTAAGAGCGATATAACTACTATCAGTGTCCATCTGTACATAGGCAAAATCACATCTCGCGACATACTTATCAATAAAATCATAGTAAAATTCCAGCATCCTTAATTTGGCGTATTGATAAACAAAATAGCCTATTTGTTGGGGTAAGTCGAGATCAATGGTGGTTTTGGCCATGTCGAATTCAAACAGGTTGGGGGTTAATTCGTTCAAGGCTCTGAATCTTTTGTCGTTGATCAATTTCTTACCCTCTCGGTAGTCGGCGTATTTGACATCACGGTGTTTAGTTTTATCCGTGACGCATTTACCTACAAACATAGACAAATTAGTATAAATCAACAGCACTTGACGGGTATTTTTTTTAAAAAATTTTTTTAAATCATAAATTTGAAATAAATTTGAAAGTAACAATTAAATCAATATATTTTACAATAATACATTTTAGTATATTTACCATAGGCCGAATTTCCAAGTAGCTTAAAAGTTTCGGCTATAACGGTCTGACTCGGGTCGACATCACCCCCACGTCTACACACAAACAAGAACATTATCAAAAATAAAATTCAACGCTTGAAAGAGTATATCACATAACTATAAGAGTATATCATATATATATTCGTACATACCTGGCGTCTGATACGGTCTCGGCAAATCGTTTGAAACAGGCTGTGGGTTCATACTCCAGTGTTTGGTATATCTTTGTGATCACCAGGCCATGTTCCAAGTACCATTTCAGTAGTGGGCTAGCAAGCAATATTTTCACACCTTTGTAGCTCCCTATCAACGTCCGCCATTCCGTCTATTTGAAAATAAATAATGAAAATCGTTATGACATCATAGTGATCGCAACAAAATACATTATGATCCCACGCCCCTTGTCACCTTGTGTACTTACTTTCATAATGTCCCGTTGTTCAGCATAGTCTCGCATAAAGGGTCCGATTTCATCTCGGGTCAGTTCAGTGTTTTTGAATATAGGGGTCATTTCACTGAAATAGTCTTTAAGGGTTTCTGGTACGTGTATATCTACTTCAGCCATTCCAAAAAAGGTTCCGTCACGTATATTGTCTATGAGCTGTTTTTCCGTCAAACCGGTTCGTAGTGTGGTTGCGGTCGACTGTACGTGAACGCTTTGATCTGAGGGTCTGTTTTTCGTTTTTTCGTCCATTCACATTCCCACACAGCTACGACATCATAACCTAATCCTCTCAAATACTGGTATTTTCTTTCTGTTTCGGCACATAAATCACTCATTAGTTTTCCACTGATGGGGCTATGGGTCAATTTCAGACACGGACAGCCATGCCATACACATCCGTGAAACTGATATACTGTTTGCGTTTCTTTACACCACCCGTCTACGGGTAATCGCCGGGCGCCAATTCTTTTTTCCCCTCTGTTTAGACGATGTTGTATTTGATTTTGTGAGCTGTGTGCTATCCAAGCCAACCATTCATCCGCTATTCCGCCTTTTCGGGTCTGAATTGGTTTAAAAACTCAGGCGCGTGACGTCGGGTCGGAAAGTTGGCTGGCATGGGTTGCGCCAATGCCCATAGATAAAGCGCATTCGCATCATAACCTACGATTCCTTCACACAACTTCGATTCATTTCCGTTCTGTTCACGCCTGATGTAAGTTTTTCCTTTTTCGTGGTAACGATGAAAGATGATTGAGGGTCCGCCCACTATTCCATTTTAATCAACCAATAGATGTCGTTGTTCTTTTCGTCGGGTAAGGTAAAATAATCTTCCAAGTCTTGAAATAAATATCGCATGGTTAATCCGGGCACTGATATTCCATCCTTCAACATATCTATACCTCTCTCACTGTAAAAACGACTCTGTTTCTCTATGGCTTCCAGAAACGGTTTCGACATCTAAATTGTTGTAATATATCAAAAAGTCTTTAAAAGTCTGCATATGACCTGCTTCCCACGCTTCTTGACATTCAGCGTATTGGTCTGCTGTAATGTTTTTTCTTGTTTTAACGCACTGTAAAAAGCTGCATGGGGTGGTAATTCTGTATTTTTTCAAACGATCGAGTGTCACCCATTTCATACGGGAAATATCCCTTTTTCTGTTCACATTGAAAGGCTCGTAGGTATTTGTCGTATGTATATCCAGGTGCAATAAAGTTGGTGATATCCAAAAACCGTACATGGTCCGTTTCAATGCACATGAATGAGTTATTTCGTTTGATGGTATACTTGATCGATGAATGTTCTTGCAGGTAAGTTGTCAACGGTATTTTCACAAGGTTGAGGTCATAATTCGATGAGTTGAATCCGACTAACGGTAATACATGTAAATAGTTGTCGAATTTTTTCTGTAATTTCTGCAATGGATGTTCTCCCTTGACGACCGGGTCCAGTTGATACGCTTCATCGATTTTCTCTTGTAACTGGGTTAGGGTAGCTTCGTATTGAGCAAGCATCAGTAAATAGGCGGCGTTTGATATCTCCTGTATATACATCATCATCCTGTCAATCAATGTTTGTGCGTTTCCTTCCGTTACAAAGCATTTTGGTTCTGTATAATCAGGTACATTGCTGCATACACTCACTGATAACGGTACGTGTTTTTGGTCCCAGGTGACTTTGGGTGAATTGACGGGTAGGTTGTCTTCTCCAAAATAACTTTCAAAATCATAGGTGGCTCTGTAAGGGTAAATACCGTCTTCTATTTCGATTCCTTCGTCCCGTAACGCTTCAAAGATAGTGGGTGGTAGATGAAAAACACCGCCTGGGTACTTGTATTTCGTTTCCACAGTACATATGTTTTCGTGGCGATGTAGTTTTTTCTCACTTTTCCACAGCTTCTGACAGGTACCACAAATATATGATTTGCTATAAAGGTCAAAGTTTTTGATGTAACTAAAGTGATTTTCGTACAGGTTCAATTTCAAGGTCGCGGCGAATTTTGTGCGCGTTCGCTTGACCAAAGTAGCTATCTGAAACACATATAACAAATCGATCACATCTCATATTTCCATTTTCAATATCAAATGATTACATCGTTTATGTTGTTACTTCTGTTTAATCACTACAAGACACACTTACTTGATTCTCGTCTAGCGTATACACGGTGATATTCACTTTGAATTGTTTTGCTAGTCTTTCGACGTCTTCAAGGGGTACACCTGCAAATGTTTTTTTCTTTTGTTTTGGGTAAGCAGTCTTTAACAATGTTTTGCTGCATTCTCTAGACTCGTGATCTTCACTCCTCTATGTAAAGCCAGGGCCCTGAAAAAGCACAATCGGTCTTGATACGGTTTACCCGTTTGTTGACTTCGCTCTAACAAGTTGATGGCTCTGTTTGTTTTCAGGTGTTCCGGCATA
Source organism: Urechis unicinctus (assembly GCA_034190875.2). Taxonomy (NCBI): domain Eukaryota; kingdom Metazoa; phylum Annelida; class Polychaeta; order Xenopneusta; family Urechidae; genus Urechis; species Urechis unicinctus. Next base: position 1,745 of record JAXDRA010000094.1, on the reverse strand, counting down.
ACGGGTGGTGGGTAGCCGATCACGTGATCTTCAATTGGGTTCACAAAGATGGTCAAATTAGTCACTTCCTCTACACTCCATTTCGAATCCGGTCGTTGGTTCTGGGCGTAGGTTAAAATGTCTCTTTGTGTTATTTCACGCATAGCCCTCTCAAAATCATCGGCATTCCGTACGACTAGAGGGGTTGGTAGCATTCGATGGTTGTTGACGGACGAGTGAAAGTACCGCAATTCATCTGTTTCTTGTGACGTAATAAGAATCCATAACTCCCGTTGATTTTAAGGCTGAATCGCATTCCTCAAATATATTCTGGTCGAGGTTGGGCACTTCTTCAGATAAATTATTATAGTTGTAAACAGTTTGTAGCCTTCCAAAGCGCGTATGAGTTCGTATAGCTCTTTCATTCGCAGCCAACACAGCTTCTGTCAACATAATCATCGATAATCTGTCAATATAAATATTTCCTCAATTCTCAATTCTACCGGTAATAGACCTATCCTTTAATAGACCTACCCTTAGCGTTGTCGACTGTAGCGCCATTTCCAGTTTGTGTCGGGGGGCTGTGTTGAGCGTTGTTTAACAAATCCAATGCTGTATTCGCCTGTTCTATTTCATACTCGTCCATAGCGACATGTAAAATATCTTCGTCGTCTCCCGTCAACACTAAAACACACGCGTAACAAAAATAAATAAATAAATGACGTATACCTGGTAATTCTATAATTCAGATATAGAAAATAAAATCATACTTACTGCTTTCCATCTCGATTTGTTCCACGGCTCTTAACAAATCTGCGTCGCTCATCGGTCTACTGCGTTTGCACGCATCGTTGAAAGCTTCTAGCTGTCTCTTCTCAGCCATGGTTATAACTGAACGCAGGACTGAGACACTCTCCCGTTTTATATACACCCTCTATCCCATCATTTAGCTTAGCTCAGCAAACTATGACGACATATCCGACAAAAAATGTGAAATCACTTTCCAAAAAATAGAATGACCTCATCCAAAATAGCGCCCCTCCATGAGGTCACCAAGGTCGCAAAGCTCAGCAGTCGGAAACACTTCCAAAAAATAGAATGATGTCACCACCAAATATCTGAGGTGAATGCGAAATCGACTGACAGGAGGGGCAACTCACAATGACTAATTTATCAAATCGTTTGACATGAGTCGTTATTAAATTAAGATAGATGCGCATCGTGAATTCAACGATCGGTAAATCACATTACCAGCTTGTATAATTATACCACAGATTCATCGAGTCCGATTAATAACACAAACACCAGTATAACATTTATATATTTATATTTATTTAATTTTAAAAATATTTAAAATTTTAAAAAATAAATTTTCTTCTATCTTCATCCTACAAACAAAACAAATTATTTTTGTTTTAATCTCTAAGAATAAAATAAAATTCCAGAGAATCTTAAACATTTGCGGTACTCACGGTTCTCTTGTAATAAATGTTTGGGTTCCCTGCATACAAAGAAAATATAGACTTATAACAGATACAAAAGTCAACGAATCTATACTATGATATAGCGTGTTTTAAGCGAATACTCACAGTACGGGGTAAGCTGTTACGAGGGACCCACCCTTCTTGATGACTTTCACCCAACGGGTGGGTGCCGATATGTATCCTCCGGGGTACTCCCCTGTCACCCCAACTATATTTTCAAATCGCTTGTAATGAACTGTTTTAAAAATCCAAAATATTCCTCAATATCTGGAATTGTCATTG
>JAXDRA010000093.1:0-15088 GCA_034190875.2 Urechis unicinctus | reverse complement strand
TCTTATCGTACCATGTGAGATACCTGCATTCGCCAACCAGCGTTGCAGGTGGAACGAGATCTCGTGACGCGAGCGGTGAACTGCGAGATTGGATGCATCGTGAGTATCGCCACCTAGCGAATGACACTCGTGATCTCCATCTCGTTAACTCGATAATCGTTTTGCGATCATGGAAAACGCAAGCATGAAATCTGGTATTTTATTTGTCACATTTTAAAACTTTATTCATGTTTTACTTCAAACCTTAATTTTGGCCCCGGATAAATCTTTTAAATGAGCCTTATCTTTATGATCGGTGTTACTATTTATACGCGGTGAACTCATCTAGCAATTTTTTCGGTTTAATACTGAAATTCGGACATTGGTCATTAATAAATTGCCAATGTTTAACCTAAAAAGCCTTACTCGAGGGTTCGTTAACATTCTACATCTTGTGACGTATTGCCGGTGTACAAGCGGGAGTGATTTCTGGGACAGATTTCTGTCATATACAGTTGGCTGTGTAGTTTCCCAGGGATAAACATTGTTTTTCCATCCATGTTTTCCATACATCTTATTCATTACAAAATCGATCCGACTGGCCCCTTATCCGTAACAGGTCTTAATGGGTATCTGCAGCAAAAGGCGACATTTTTGGCAACGTCATGGAATCCTGGCATGGAATCCCCTCTATAGGCCAATCACACGTCTCCGCAGTCATATTATAACCACGACGCCCAGGCGGATATACCGGTCTCTGGTGTTGAAAGAGTTTAGGTGGTACATGGCAAAAGCTGCCGAAACCACTCAAATCTGAATAACCAACAACAACATTATGAACATGGGAGAGTTTAGGCTGTCGAATTGTTGAAGTGATTTTGTTTTGCGGATGAAAGCATTATTGGAGATGATATGCGATATCTCCTCGATCCCAAGGGGTCAAGTGTCAATTTATCGGTAGCATTGTTAATAATTTACAGCGAGTTTTGTCTGAACATTGTGACTTGATATGGGCGATAATAAACAGATAAAGCGATTGACGTGAAATATTGAGTTCGGTAACTTGAAGTGGTCAGGCGCTGCATTAATAAAACAACACGAGTGTTTAATGTACGCGAGTGAGTGAATTTGAAACTAGTGTTTAATATCATAATATCAACATAAATATTGGTGTGTGAAGCATAGCCGTAGATAAATTTTGAAATGATATGACCCGGTGGGGGTGGCGGGTCACTTAAGTGTATAGAGGTAGTATATATGTGCCTCGAGACGGGGTATGTTTTTTCGGCCTCTCAACTTGCACAGCGGGTTATTTTGGCCTCATACTTGTACAACAGGGTTAATTTTTTCAGCTTCAAATCTGTTCGGAGGGTTATACATTTGCATAATACCTTGTACGACGGGGTATGCTTTTGGCCATTTTGACCTTGTTCGACGGGTACGGGTTTTTTAGGTCCCGCGTCACACACCTATTCAGAATAAGGCCAAGTGCCCCCCACCCCGGGTATATGAGCAGGCTGATTATATAGTGCTCCCGGTCGTTGTATTCCCCCGAGGCCCTTGAACAGCCCACGCCATTGGTCCACGGTCTCTTGTCAGCCATTAATCAAAGGGATTTGGTACAGGCCACATCATGCTGATAATTAAGGGCTTATAGCTGGAATAGTTTCATAACACACATGCTGCTGATTAAAAAAATTCCCTTAACAAAAGAATATAATGCACATGTGGTTTTGTCATACCCCAACCACTTTATTAAATAGCTCCACCCTCGTCCTCGTTTCATCCGTTTCAATATGTCTTCCACTTCATATCTCCCTTCTTTCTTTCAATACTCTCTTCAAACACCTTCAACTGTACCTGTACTGGTGTCCTCCACAGAATCTACTGTTTCCATTACCTTATTGTGGTCGTCGAAACTTGGCTCTACCTCATTCATTGAGTCATTTCCAACGTGGACCTCCACTGCACCTTCCAAGTTGTTGGTGACCACTGAAACAGTGTTTAATCAAACATAGTTATCCATTATCAATGACGATAACATTTCAAAAGAAACATATGCTACTGATAACATTATTAAATTCAACTGAGTTGACATTAAAGATCCACATATCCAAAATAATGATTGATTATCTCTCTATAAGTTGTTTATGCTTTTCACACACTCAACAGAATATTCGCCTGCCCCAAAATCCCTTGACAAAGGAATATGGTTCCCATGTGTTTGTATCCTTGCTTTTGTCCTTCACAGCATCTACAGCATCTATTTCCATGTCAACAGTTGGCTGGACCTCATTCATGGGAGGGAATTATTTCCAACGTGGACCTACACTGCATCTTGTCGGTGACCACTGAAACAGTGGTGATTTAATCATCAATATGTATGATGTTCTAACTGACTATGATATGTGCTCTTATTGTTTTCAATGATATTGGTATCAGTTACTATAGCTGCATATCTTTTCTATGATACAATATATAATAATAGTGTTCAGTCTGGAACATTGTTGTATGTACCCTCAAACTTTGTCTTTCCTGTGGGACAGAACAGCTTCCAGTTCAATCAGGTTGTAACTGCCTGGTCGCTAACAGACAACCCCAGAAGGCATTTCTAATGCTTGCACCTTGCCAGCTTCCACCTTGGACATTTGCGCAGTGACCCTATTGTTTCAGCTAAAGCACTAACCGACAGACCATTCAACATAGCATATCTTAATTAAAAAAGTACAATGCAGGTAAATAAAACGACATAAATACTAATGACACTAAGTTACTCTTGACAGTAATTTTCAAATAGGTATGGTGCTTCACTAACAATATGCCTTGTTAAAGATGTGTTTACCCTTCTTCCTTTTATCTTAGCGGTTCGTTTCAGTTCTTGTGTGTGCTTCTGAACAGATATTAATATAATACTTGATATTACATTATTATCAATTGAATAAGCTAGGTAAACTAGCCCATTGATTCTACTAGCACCCAAATATCAAATCACACAGGACATTACCTTAGAGTCAATATTCAATCAATATTTATTTCATGTAGGTGTTTTTCAATTACAAAACCCATATAGCTAGATACTGTCATGAGTGTATTACTTACAGCATAGCAGGAACATGTCTGATTGTTGTTGTGTGTGTTTAGGTTACTCATTTATGCGCCCTGCATTGATTTGGGGTGAAAGATACAGTGGAGAAAATGCTCCTTTCACTACTGAGTAACAGCTTGGCCAGATCTTCCAACTGGGCAAGAAAAGGTCTTGTCAGCACTGTGTAGGGTTAGTAGATTAATGATAATATTCAGTTGCCATAAATTATCAATAACCTGCATAAAATGTTTAATCAGATGTGGCTAAAATGCTGTCAATTAAGGAGGCAGATGTTGAGGAATGCATCAACAAATGGCTTTTGGTAGCTAGTGACAGGAATGGAGGGTAAAAAAGAAGAAGAAGAAGAAGAAGAAAAAAAGAAGAATTTTTGTCAGTAGATAGTAAACTGTAACCACCATATTTCTGTCGGAGGCTGCAAATTTTGTTTGATTGTTTGTATGTGTGTGTGTGGGTTTCTGGTGCGGGTGGGTGGGGGAAAGGAAACGAGCCAGCATATAAGTGTCTAGGCTTCTCTCCAATATGATGATTCAGTGAAAAACACATTGTTCTGTATTTTTTCTACATTATTTAGCTCACAATTTTGTACTTATGTTTTACAGTGAAACTTGACTCCAAGCAATTACAGCGAGAACTCAGATTCTGGTTCAGAATAAAAATATGACACTAAATAAAGTAGATTTTTTTCTGAGATCTGGTTGTTATTTATTTATACACATGGAAACTACAACTAAATCAGTTCAACCATGTCCACCTAATCGTTGGAACACTGGGTCTGGGACTTGGTAGGCTTGCCAACGTTGACAAAACATTAGCAAGCCTACATTGGTCTGCCGGATAAGACTACGGTGGGCCTATGTTGGTATGCCGACTTGGTGCCAGCAGTTTAGCCAGTGTTGACCCAGTGTTGTAGTGCTATCTGTGTTGTAACAACATTCTGTGACTAACAGTAACGTTGGCGGGACGTTATGTGTTTGCTGGGTATGATACAAAAAATATATATTGAAATACTATTCTTATACAAATTACCACATTTAAAAAGATAGGAAATAGACCTGGCCGCAAAATATCTATTATACTAAGATGTTCTTTAGATTTCGGGCACGCAATTTGTATCGCTTTAACATGGACTAAACAAGGTAATATGCTTAATGTTGACGAAACACACCACTTCTAGACAGTTGAAAGTACCCGCTTGTCGGGGTGTTCAGACGCTTGCTGCGCCGTCAACATGTCAAGTCATGCCACGTGCTCAACATACACCTCTGATCCAGGCCGCTGAGATCACCCTATCTGAATATATCAGGCCCTGTGATGGCCCCGTCAATTACAGTCATATATAGGCACTTTATCCACATTTTTTATCGCCACCCTGCAATACACGACATTCGATAATCCAGTGAAACAAGCACTACACATAGAGCAAATAATCAGATCTAGGTATGTGGTGATTTCGCCGATGGATTGCAAATTATATTTGAATCTGGTAACTGTTTCCATGATATTAATAGTCTACTCGCTATAGGTGGACGTAATAGATTTCAATCAAGATTGTCTCGTTCACCCATATGATAGAATACCCTAATGATGGTCAAAATATACAAAGCAGGGTAATATAAGATACTATGCAATTAATCTCTGGAAAAAATACCAGCATATAATTCTACACATACCGCGTTAAAATTTAATTCTTGGAATGATTGTTATACATCGGAGCCTGTGTTCACTTGTCGGTCACTTTAATAATAACGCCAGAATATTCTCTATCCCCGACAAGAAATCCTAAACATTTAACTACGGTAGTTAGTTTAATCAGGGTAAGGTGTAGCATGTGAGATTAATGAAGCGTTTTCAGATTAGCAGTAAAATGTTATTTTTATCAAAAGCCATCCATATGATATACTCATCTATCATATAAAATCTAGTTGTGTCGGATCTATCCTGTTAAAACCATAAGTTATTATAGGCAGCTCGAATATTTAATATGGATTTTAGTTGGGGTACAGTGGCGGACTCCGAAAGTGTTGTAAAATTATGCACTCCGTGGTTTCCTGCTCCGCCGTGGACAGCTGATCCGTTAATGTGAGTTTTACCGGGGTATAAACGCCACTCCCTTTGATCCCAAAATAACTGATAAGAGGTGGCGTGAATCTGCCGATTTATCGTGCATAAGCAATTGCCATCCCCCTTATGACCCACGTCCATCAAAATTCGTCTGTGTTGCAAAGCTAGCATTGAAAACCCTTTAAGGTAAAATATAAAAGCGAAGATGAATATATGTTACAATTTACATCAAGTATATTGTCATAGACTTTGGGATAGAATTAGTAGTTAGCTATTGGCGAAATTATAACATGATTTGCTAAGCGTCTCCGTCTGGGGAAGGACATGAGCTATGGAATCGACAATACCAGGAATCGCATGTGGTGAAATTGCAAAGGTTAAAATTTGTCGCCACCTGGGATGTATAAGTTTAGTCAGGGTCGTTCATCAGGTCTGGTTGCAAGATATATTTAAAATATAGAGTTATATCTGGCCGCGTGTCAGGGAACACGATTTAATTTTCGATAAGAACCAACGTGTCCATGACGTCAACGGAACCGCGTCAATCTAATCATTGACTATGGTCTTCACTCGCATTTGTGCTTCTTCTGTAGCACATAGTTATGTCCGGGGGTTATTTTAAATATACTACTAGAACTATCTTTGATTATATATCGACGACCACGAATAAGACTGATATAAATCTTACATGTAAAGGACTAACAAGTGTGACGTTACATCGCTGATTATGACGACATCATTATGTAGCCCCATAAAGTAAAGTTATTCATGCTGTTGGGTCCAGTGTGGGGGTTTTCGCATCTTTGCGGGGCGCAACATGGGGTCGCACGGGATAATAACGGCATCACTTTGTAGCCTGATATATCCGGTGTCTAAAAGTTCCGTTAGCAAAGCGATGTGGACGCTCTAGCGAGTGCTCTATCGACTGACCTCTATTTCACTGTCAAATTCGATTGATTTAATTATAAAGCATATAAATTCACGTCAGAAATTTCCATATTGTAGCTCAAAACGCTATGATATTCTTGTTATTTTACTTGCAGACCCAGCATAAATGCCAGAGCTATTCTAGTCAATGTTCACATAGCTTGAGGTGGAATAATTCATCATTCCCCTATGTATTTTAGTGTATTCATCGGTTAATATCTTCATGGTACTGTATTGATATTATTGATGGCACAATAAGTCCTTAAGCTTGATAGCCATGCATAAATCAACACTAAATGAGAAAGTTCATAATATCAGGTTATTTTATTTCAGACATGCTGACAAGAGTGCAAAAATATGGAGATAATTGAAAAAGAATGTGCAAGATGTTGTAACAGCTTGATGGTGGTTGTCGAGCCTTGTTCTGTAGACCTTGGTTGCATAGTGAATAGAGAACAAACAACCTTGATGTTACTTGCCAATTTCAGTCTGCTTCTTGTCAAACCTGTAATCAAATACATTTCTGACATTGTTTGCAAAAAATACAACTAGATATAAAACATTCAATGAGAGGTCAATATACCTTGGATCTCTTCATCTTTTGGCATGAATTTCAATTTAAAGTAATGACTAGAGGACAATTAATCACTATTATGGTTTGATAAAGTATTTAACGACACACCAGGGTTAAACACTAATTCATAATTTTTTCATAAATAACTCGGCGAAGGTCATGCAGGGCAGATTTTTAGTCTGCAGGGTACAACTGTCACAGGTGGGTCTTTGTGTAATTTGTGCCATCAAAAGTTTACAAACAGACAGGTACTTAGTAAACTCTGCTGAACAGAAGAGCTAAAAACTGTTTATGATAGTTACATACATGGTGAGCTTAGCTGTGATCCTCAGGGTTGTGTCTGCATCATCTGAGTCTAGCAGCCCAGACTGGAAATTCAATAAGCCAAGAAACAGGCAATGAAAGTGATATTGGGGCAGCCCTCATCTCCTGCCACAGTTGTGGATTAGTCTGCGTCCCAGACTCTAGGGGTTCCGCTACGCTTCTCACCCTAGAGACTATTGAATATCAGTAACATGTAAACAGCGCCCACAGGCTTCAGGCTAGGGGACCTTGACTTGTTGTGGATACTCAAGAATCTTTCCACTGCGACTGATACGGAACAGAGTGAAAGATTCCTTTTGTTACACAATTTGTAATCAATTTTTTAAGATATATCACAAATTACCTTGCCCAACTTTGAGGATGTGTGTATATCAGTGGAAGTGACAAATGCCTGCACTTAAATCTGTGCCTCAAGTGATAGGCACTGCAGTTGGTCAAGCTACCTTGCTATAACTCCTCGCTTGTTAGGGGTCAGTGGCCAGAAGCCATTCCTCAAAAGATTTGTGAGGTCCCTCTCTTCCATGCTGCAACACTGAGTGGGTGCACCCTGCATAGCTGTAATATGCACAAATAGAGAGACTTATAAGATATGCATGTACATATACTTAACATTTTTAACCTCAGTTATTGTATTACCATAATATTTATATCAAATCGATGAACCATTCATATGCATTTTTGCTGTGTCAGGTTCAATCAATGTGTGAAAGAAAGCAATGGTTAGGTGCTTGGCTTATTTCGGTTATCTTACTTAAATATTAGTAAAGATGATGGTGCGTCCGGGGATTCATGAGGATCCTTGATTTGCTTCGAACCCGGGAGATCAGCAGTGATAAAATGGTCGCCCTGAATAGAGTAACACAATACAAAAAGGACCACAAGTAACTGTCAGCAATAGTTATTTCTTCATTAATAATACATACAGCAGTGGCGCCATACCTGCCACTCATGAATGGGTGTTCAATGCGCCATAGTAGAGTCATATTGCAGACAGGCAATCAGGACAACGATAGGGTGCATCTGTACTGTCACAGCACCAGCAGTGAGTGTTGTTATTATATGGTGCTCCCTGTCTGCTATCAATCAACTATTTATGATTGCAACCATTACAACAATATCGCTTACAGCTACAGGGTGAAACATTAACCATCACCTGATTGTCCCTGGCAAGTAGGGTAGCCATCGGACAAGTGAAGCTGCCATCTAACTTGTACAATGGGACAAGTCATTTTTTATATTCAAATTTGTTTTAAACTAAGTATATTAAGATCGATCAGCGATACCTGGGAACGTGGGTTCGGTTTACCAAAAAAGAAAACCTAAATTGTCTGTTTGCGACATCAACGGCTTAACTAACTGCATTGCAAGATTCACCGGGTGATCGGCGATTCCGGTAAATTCCTTGTTAGTCATATTTTCAATCGGACTAGTAAAAATTAGCAGGACTTGATTGAAAAACATGAGGAGATGTTAACGAAGTGTTGTTTTACTTACGTCCATATCAGGAACTAAAAAAAATCATGCTAAAATTCCACTTGCTGCAGTAATTTACAAGCTTAGGATGAGCACTCTGGTAGCCTCACTCCCCGGTCTCCAAGGTGTAATTTTAACAGCTATGCTAGCTTAATTATCGGTGCAATATAAAAAAGAAGCTGCGGCGATTAAACATACAGGGCATGAAATTGGCAAATATGTGATTTGGCCCTCAATTTTTGTTCAACTGGCCCTTCAACAAAATGAACTGGCCCTACCAGTATTTAACTGGTCCTCTCAACGGCCTTTTTATTCACAATGCTGAAAGTAGAAGTGAAAAAGCTGAGTGAAGGTGGACTTTTTTCTAATTCATTATAGTTGCAGTCAGGTAAAGGTTTGACAAACTTGTCCATTGTTGTTAAACTTGGGAAAAATATTTTGCGTGAAGTATCAAATCAGAGACTTGTAATGCCGGGAACATTCGACACTCATTTGCACTTGACATAGACTGACCAATAAAAACGAGTTATACAAATTCATTGAATCGTGTGCTTACTTCAATACACAAATAACCGAAGTACTCGGGATAAAAGCTGAGGTCAAGTCAATTGGGTCAGTTCACAATTTCAAACAATCGCGCTATTGTCAACATGTTTATCTTTTGACGTCGAGCAACGTAACAGAAAAGTTATCGGCCTGGCGGACGACAAATGTGACAAATGAGTCCGTGGAATATACTTTTATAACCAATTTCATGCCCTGACATACTAACTTTGTTAAAAATAAACGTCAGAATTTTACGTTCTAACAAAGGGCACCAACATTGCTGGAAAACGATGAATTAATCAGTTGTATAATATAAATAACACAATGCTAGATTTAATACCGCTGCTTTATTAAAACACAAAACGTGTCCTTAAATATAGCAATGAGGTAAAATCTACGCGGATGTATAATTATGCTAATGCTAACCTGACAAACCGCAAAATGACAATGTGTATCCTGTTAGGGTTTTCTAGCCATGAAAATTTTTTCAGATATGGTGACCAATTTATTGCCAGTCGACCCAAACTAAAGAACAAAAGCCATTGATGAGTCAACCTCAGTTGACCCTCTGCTAGTGCAGATTGAGGAAGAGACCATCCCACTACCAACTACCTGCTTTATTGATTTGAACGTACTCGAGCAAGAAGAGTAAATAAATGTCAGCTGATAAAAGTGGCAACACAGCATTACTGCATTATTATGTGACGGTAACCAATAAACATATAGGACTAATTTTTTCATTAAGCTTAATCAACCTCATCCAACGGGGCTTAGGCCTGCGACCTACACACACCATCGCCCCCTAGTCCTTACCCACACGGGCCACAGCACTCGCCTGAAATTATCAAGCCACTGTTATATTATCGCTCATATCAATACAAAGTGTATTTCTCTGGCTTCACCTACATGCAAGAGACCAACACGCAATGAGTATATATGAAACAATGCGAGTAAGGTACCTGTCATATACCATGAATATTCTCTGAATTATAACTCGTACAGTCCATTAGAACAGACACTGCATTGCGTCACACCTGATATGCGACAGGCTTGTTGATCATTAAACTAGCTCGATAACGGTGCTTCCGCGGCGAACCGCCCTGAAAAGTCGAAGGGGTTTGGATCAATGGTGCTTTTTAAAAATGTACCCATCACTGAAACTTCACTAGGCTAACGTCATCCCCGTCCAAGAACCTAAGCAACGAGCTTCTGAATATGATTCAAACATGTAATATCTAAAAACTTTATAGCTAAGTTATGGGAATCGTATATCAAGAGTTAATGACTTTGTGTTGACCTGAATCAATCCATTATACTCCAATTCATCCCAGAATGCTCTTTCTATAATCGTTTCGTAATTCAATTATAAATTAATAATTATTGACCACATCCCATATTTTTAAAATTTATTACTGATATTGGCGTAGCGCTATACCGGTCTTGTATGTCTTTGGTTGCATTTCGACCTGCAACGCTGATTGGCGAATGCAGGTATCTCACATGGTACGATAAGACCAGCTGCAATGTCTATTAGCATAAGCAGTTGGAGACCTGCACACGCTACTTGGCATTGCAGGTTTCAGAATCGGGTTGACCTACCTCTTAACATTTTCGTGGTTTGTTTTTTTGGCTTTAAAAATATTATTACCCCATGATGTCCTGTCAGTGCGTAGCAAGCATCTTAGGGATGATTTTGCATCTGTTGCACTCATCAAGCCACAATATGAAGAATCGAAGATAAACGCGTAGTACATTAATATATTATCATAATATCCTACGTAACGTAGCGAATATGCGCAGAGGCTATTAATCAATGTTTTTTCTTCCTGACAATGAGCTACATAGCATTTTAAAATATCATTTAGTGCTGTCACTGCTCCATCCGGGTGTGCTCTTATGTAGCTTCTCTTTATTCCCAAGAATTCAACAAAGTTAACTACTCATACAAACAAGACTTTTGTCCGTTAAGATTAAAGTATAGTCGTAAACCATCCCATCGAAATGAGCATTTGGTCTCTATAATGCAACATTTATTTGCTTCAAAAACAACTAAAATCTTGAAATGGTACTCAAGTGTCTGTAACGGCATACTCTGCTTGCTGTTGTTCCTGAGTCTCTCCTGATTTTTGGTAATTCCTGTTATAATTTCGTTTATAAACAGATGTTTCGTAGGATTATCAATATTGTCCTCTTTACATACGTTACATGATTGGCATCAATGTGTCTTAAGCCGGTATTGTCTGTTGGTGATCTATGACGTCCTAGGCTGAGCGGTGACTATAGCGTTTTTCTCACAGTTTAACATTGGATAAATGAAAAGCAGGAAATAAGAAGAGGTTTAACAAATGGTCTATTCAAGTGACAGTGTTAAAAGTGTGAGCTTTCAAATATCAAGACGGACATATGAATCCAATGTATTGCGTTAATGCAGTCAAAATGGGGATAATTCCTATAAGGTAATTGTATTCGCTGTAAGACAACATAAGTGATGAGACATAGAAACCATGTGCAAGGAGCCAACTACAAGCAACTTGTCTTATGACGAAGATAAATTTGGTTTTCATAAGCGTTGCTTTTCTTGTAAGATGCGTGTACGCGGTGGACGTTTATATCTTGATATGAGCCACAATTGTTAATTTACGCTATAAAAAGAAATGCCTATTACTATGTTTTTCGCGTCACCTATTTCCTTTCATTGATACAAAAGACCATTTTGCTGTGTCATTTAACAACGCAGAAACTCTAAACTATCTTTACGAGAATCGTAATTCAATCCCACAGGTTTTTGCCTCAACTCCCAAACAACTAAATTACCAGTCAAGCTGACATAACTGGGTTTAAAACAGAAAGGCATTCAAACCATGGAAAAGCAGCTGCTGTAGCTAAACACCACCAAGAGGATTAAAAATAAATGGCAGCTTTGATCACCTATGAGCGTGGGGATGAGTTATATGAATCCCCTAGGTCTTTAACTGCGTACATAACTTGTAAAAAATATATATATTTATATATTTATGTAAAAGAGATAAATATATATATAGATAGATATATATATATATATATATATAGATATAGAGAGAAAGATCTATATAGAGATATATAAGGGAGGGATATATATAAAATATAGAAAGGGACAGAGAGAGAGATATAAATAAGATATAGAGATATTTTATATAGGAAAGAGAGATATATAAATATATATATATAAAACATATATATATATACATATAAATATATCTATATATAAATATATATATGTATATATATATACATACATATATATAAATATATGTAGGCATATATATAGCATGTATATATATATAAATATATATATCTATATATATAAACATATATATATATATCTATATACATATATATATATATACAAATATATGCATATGTATATAAATATATCGTCATGTATATGTATATTCATATGTATATATACATATTCATATATAAATATATAAATCAACGTTTTTATTTATGTATATATATATGCATATATATATGTATATATAGCCGTAAATTTATATCTATACTTATATATATATGCATATTTATATATAAGCATGTGCATATATATATGTATATATATATATACATATATATAGATATATAATTATATATATATCGATAAATATATATTTATATAATTATATATATATAAATCTATATATATAAATATATATATACATATATATATAAATAATTATATATATATATCTATATATATGCATATATATATATACATACATATATGCATACATATATATATATATATATATATATATATATATATACGTATGTAAATATATACTATGTGTATATTTATGTTTATATAACTATACATATTTTTTATGTATATATATATATATATATATATATATATATATATATATATTTTGATAAGTTCATCATCAATTGCTATCATGTCTCAACAGTTGTTATCGGCCAGGTCCACTATAGAATTACCTGTGTCAAAGGTTTTAATGACCGAGTTCTTGAAGCAAACAAGCACCTCCGTTTCAAAATCAATGACTAACCAGGAAACTCGATTCAGTTTGCTTCTCGGCGAGGTTTGGCCCACCCTTACAAGTCTCAATTCTCGAGCGATGGCGTCCACTTCAATAACTTTGGGAACAAGAAACTGTTCAATGGTATAAGAGGTGCAATTCTCCGTGCAATCAAACCAAGGGAATTGTAGTCACTGCAAGTTATGCCCCCCCCCCACTTTTCCTTCCCCATGGTAATGGTGCACCCGTTAATAATTTTGATACATCTTTAAGAAAAACAAAATTTGTTTGTTTGTTTGCACTGCTAATGTTTTTCGACAGTGCTGTCATGTGTTACAGTTTCATAGCCTTGCCATTGGGCACCCCAATTCCTGGCACATGTTCAGATGGGCTAAGCAGACAGTTCAGATGGTAGTCGGAGAGAAATATGTGCAGTTGTGTCATAACACATTGCAAGATCATTTCCCTCATTAAAAAAATTATTATGGTCAATGATGTTTGTCTCGGTCATTTGCCATTACAAGCCCCTCTTTGGCTTTATTGCAAAGTTTGGGTTGGCATTTGCCTTTGTATTCGTAAATATCTGACCTAGTTTTTGTGTGCTTATGCTGTTTTCTTTAGCTGGCATAGCACCATTTATACTGTCTTGCTTTGTTGTTGTATTATTTGGTTTAGACCATTATTGGTCTACAGTACAGTGCATTTAGGCGGCCAGTGCGGTCTTGTGTTTCAGTTGTATAGCCTTGCTACTAATGTAAATCAGTTTGTGGCATATGCGCAGATGGGCAAAGTTGTCAGTAGCTTGGTTGTCAATTATCTTTATGGGGTTGTGGCATACTGAGTCACAGTACACTCAGATTCAAAACTTCGTCTGGTTTGGTTTGGGCATGTATGTTCGCAGAATGCCACCAACACGGAGGAACGGTAGGGGACGTTCTGCAAGCGCAGTAGACCAACCTGATGGCCCATCTACTTCTTCTGGCACCGGAGCTGATGTCGCAGCAGCCGCCCCCTTCCCAGCTTTTCCCCGGATGCCTCGGTCACCTGCAGCAGAGTTCCAGCTGGACCAGGAAACCCTCATCGATGGCATCTATACTAGGATGCGCCATCATTCCCTACGCCTGTGGTTTCGCAACCACAACCAGATCCTACGCCGCAAATTAATCAGCAAGAACCAGAAGTGGTTAACCAGGCATTGGCGTCAATATTAGGTTCAGGTGAGTTGCAGGACACTGAGCCTCAGGCCCCAACCAAAAACCCTGTTAGACTCGCCGCTCCATTGGGTGCGCACATCCCATTGCTGACTAAGCAACTAATATGGGAAGGGCGTTTTGTTCACCTGCAGGAGCTTGTCAATCCCATCCCCCAAAAAACCCAAGATGGTAAAGACAAACCCAAGCAATTGCTTTCAATTGGGGAATGGGCCGAAGCATTTGAGATATTTACATCTATTGCATGTGAACAAGACCCTCAACTGGCTGGGGGCCTGCTGAAATATATGGCCACAGTCAAAAAAATGGCTAAAACTTACGGGGCAGAGGCGTGGCGCCACTATGATGAAAACTTTCGGTGGGCAAAGCAATTTGACACTAGCCTAACATGGGGTCATGTTGACCTCATGCTGTATAC
Source organism: Urechis unicinctus (assembly GCA_034190875.2). NCBI lineage: Eukaryota > Metazoa > Annelida > Polychaeta > Xenopneusta > Urechidae > Urechis > Urechis unicinctus. Next base: position 453 of record JAXDRA010000093.1, on the reverse strand, counting down.
AGAGGCTTCACACCTCGCATTACAATATGCCCCAGCCAGGCCACTCTTCTCAAAACCTTTTAGTGCAGGGCGTGTGGGACAACACCAGCAGCCCTTTCGTCCAGGCACTTGCTTGGCCTTCCAGCGATTTGGTCATTGCACCAACAAGCAGTGCCGCTTTCAAAACACCCATTGCTGTTACAAGTGTCAAAGGCCCCACAAAACATCAGCCTGTCAGGGTAACGGTCAATCTCGAATTGCCTCACAGTCTGCAAAAAGAGGTGGTCACTCCAGTAAAAATTAAACAATTAGAGCAGTTCCTGTCCGGGTATCATGCATCCACTTTAAACTACATTTTACAGGGTTTTCGATTTGGTTTCAGCATTCAATACCAAGGCCCATTGCAAAATCAATTGTCAATAAATCACAAAAGTGTTCAGCAATTTCCACAAGTGGTGCAAAATATGATACAAA
>JAXDRA010000092.1:0-14233 GCA_034190875.2 Urechis unicinctus | reverse complement strand
ATTTTTGTTAACCATTTAATGAAAATTCGTCTTAAAACACAACTATAAATTGTGGCATTTTATCCTGATTTTTGGGATGATATTTGCAAATAAAATAAATTTCCAGCTGACAAATCATAATATTATTTCTTATACAAATTTGTTAAAAGTAAATAACTTGACGCCCACCCCCCACGGGGAAATCCTCTCGATCGTCTTTTTTGCAGGAAAGTACGTGAAGTTGTGAGCGTCGAATGGTTAGAAGCACAATATACATTTAAAAGGTAGGGCTGCAGGGTTTGGAATATGCTATACAGTAATATATTTTTTAATGTACGATGTGTGACGTTTGTGACGATAAATAAGTATGATGATGATGACGATTGTGACGATGATAAGTAGGATGATGTGACGAGAGGGATGATGATGAACGTGATGATGATGACGCGACAAGGTGATTGTAATACCACCCTTCATCATTTTTTACTCATCAAAACACACAACCGTTTTTCAGAATTATCACGATGCGGTATGAAGGGGATCACTAGTAAAATTTGCCCATTAGCAAACTGCCCCGATATGCAGCATATGATAGCGAAAAAATGATGGGTATTTCGGCGAGGTAATCAGCTTTTGCGAGCAGCAAACTTTAAGGCCCAGGAACTAAGAGAAGGGGGAAATGAAAGCCCCTTACTTATGCAAAAGACAATAAGTGTATTTTAAGCTCTTTTGAAGATATTTTGTAAAAACGAGCGAAATCAAGAGTTGACTTTATTGCATATTAAAAAAATTTTAAAATATCCGCTTTGCCCATCCGATTTTAAAATGATTCTTTCATGACGATTGGTGAGGGACCCCAACGAGTTTGGGGCCAAACTCCATCTACGCTGGAATAAAAAAACCCGTTTTATGAATCCATTAACCCGGCGTGTGAAAAAATTTTTTAAGTGAAAGGGAGACGTGGGCACATTTTGGTACTCCGCATAACAACCATTCCAAGCATTGCATCTAAGTTGCTCTTTTGGCGTTTATCCGCCCCATTTTTGTGTTGGAAATAGCAGTGGTACTAGAGAACGCGTCAATAGCATATGAAGGGTTTTTAAATTGGGAAACTATTCTATTATTATTTCCCTCAACATACGTTAATTGACTAGCTTGTAGGAAAACGGGCCCAACCTTTACCTGAGGCTGTTGATACATATCTGGGTGGTTTTTAGCCCGGTGGATTCCGGGATTAAAAAGGGCCCCACGGATCTTACTGTATATTGTAAGCGGCAACTACTAGTGGGCCACCGGTTTGTCGTGGGTTGTAGATGATGATGATGAGTTTGATGAGGGATGATGATGATGAGGGATGTGATGATGTGATAAAGATGATGATGTGATGATGAGGGATGATGATGATGATGGATGATGAGACGATGGCGTGATTCGTGTTAAGGGTGATCATACGTTGTTAGCAGTACGGCTCAAATATAAACAGGGGTGTTTTGGGCAAAGTAATCAGCTTTTTGCGAGATGGAACCATTGAACCGCGAAAAAAATTCATTATGCACAGGAATAAATCAACGTGTGTCCGGTAATCCGATAAAGACTTGTTTTGATCGTTTTATAGAAATGGTATAAGTGTACAGACGCCAATCATCCATTGACATCGTTAATGCGACCATTGTATGCTGTAGGCAGTCAAATATGTTTCGATGGGAACTGTATATAATGGGGGGCCGGTTCCAGCAAACATTCTGTTTACAAAGGAAATATGCTCTCCCGGCTTAATTTTTTGAACAGAAAAACCCATAAACCAAACCAAACCTTGTCTTTTTTGTACCCCAGGAGGGGTATGTGCGGTTATGGGTCGCGTCGTCTGATTCGCCTCCCTTGAACATTCCCTCAGTGATAAGATTGAGAAACGAAGAGTGGATTCGCTTTTCCTTCCGTGACGTCAGGGTGTGGACCTCCTGATATTAAACAAAAGCAGGTAGCCGATTATTCTCAGGGCGAGATTCGTTCCTTTGGCGTGTTCGAGCGACTTCAGTCTGTACGCAATGTCGCCACCCCGTTCACATAAAACAAATAGCGCACTTATGTTTGCGGCGCGACGAACAACCCTTGGACAAGCAGGAATATCTTTTCGGGCGCACCGTTCTGGTGAGCCCCGTCTTTGTCTACCTCAGACTTAGCAAGCAAGTCACGACGCAAAAGAATCGTGTCAGAATCGCCTTGTCACCAATTTCAAAAGAGTATTTTTTTCTTCTGCATCTGCTGATACAGCGAATAGGAACCCCAGCAAATGTATTGATTAAGCCGGGAGCGACTAGGTTCGATTTTGAAGGCGATATAGACATGCTTAGGTTTTGAATTCACACTGCAACGGCAGATTGGTAATCGACTCATCAAGTCGGTGTTTTCTATTGCAACACACCCGGCAAAGTGCGTATTGACTTACACTGCACATTCACTTAACCCTAAGCATATCATTTTCTCCACTCGATGCTTCGGCCAACTGCCGATGCATTTCCTATTATGCTATATGATACGCTTAAGATCAAAAATTATATTATGAAACTATCTGGAGCGCATGCTGAAACTAAAACTGTATACAAGTTTGCAAATAAAGAATCCTTGTTAATCGCTATTGACAGTCAACAAACGAAAAAATTAGGCTCCGTCGATTTGCAAGTTTGTTTTCCAGAAGGTTTGGCAGGTTTATTGATTGTAAACATTGCAAATGACCATGACCGGAGCCTCATACTTACAATACGCACAGTGTAATGGAATTATATTGCACAAGATTAAGACCAACCAAATGAACGAGCCCACTTCTAGTAAGCGGAGAGTTCATAGCAATTCGTTATTGTTATTATGTATTGCGCACTTTGGCATGTTTAGAAAATGAGACGAAGACAGATTGGCGCCTTAAATATCCTGCTGGCTGCATGGGTAAACCAATTATGTGTTTTTAAGCACTTTGATAAAACCTCCTGCTGATAGTCCCCAATAATTTCAGACCAATCCGTTTAACGAACTCATCTAAGTGGGTGTCAGCCTATATCCGATTATCGCGTATTGATTATGCTTCCCATATCATATTATTTAGGCAAACGCGTGCATATTTCTTTAAATATAAACATTGATGAGCGACTTTATTTCGACATTGATGTGACTTGCAATGGTATTGAAACAACCAATAATGTACAATCTATGGATAACCAAAAAATATGGGATTTTCCATCAGGACATATTTCATACTATCCATGTTTAACTAAAATGGTAAGGAACGGACTGTCACGCGCTCTAACCATTGCTGAATCTGCCTCAGACCGATTGTCTGATTTTAACAAATCCTTGTCTGGAATTCAAAGAACTACAAGGTGATTGATGCAGAATAGACTGACCACTTCTCTACAACACACCTTTACGTTCATATGCAAACAATTTTTTGAAACGTGTAGTCAATAACTTGCCTTGTTCCTGATGATGAACGTCATCATCTTTGCTTTGTATGATGGGGCAAATAGGTGCGACAAGCTATGGTCTTACAGTTTTTTGGACAGAGATCAAGCACGCGGGGGCAATCACTAAGCTTGCACGTTGTGATTGTGTTACGCATGAACGAGTGATAGTCTACGGATTCATTTTAGTAAGGAGAGCACGATCTAAACCTACTGCCATTCTGTGATATTACAGCTTCAACTATTAGGTGGATAAGATTTTAGTGCCATATCATTACATCGCTTCATTTATGGTTCACTGCATGGATTTATCCAAACAAATAGGATGATATACGGGATCGATGCTGTGTTAAAGTCAATGCTAGGGACACATGGAAACCTTTGTTACGGGATATAGGAAAATATAGGTTTCACACACACAAACACCACACAAACAACACATACACAAACACATACAAAATTATATTTTTTTATAAAATTATATATATCTATATATAGATACAAATATGCAAAAACGTATATATATGTATCTATCACACACCGCACACCACGCACACACACCACACATATAATATATATATATATAAAAATAATAATATATATAAATAAATATATATATATAATATAATATCTATATAATATATATCTGTATACATAAATGTAAACATGAATTTAAAGATTTTATTTTAGAATTTATATATATATTATATGAATTACGCATATATTCAACACAACCAAACACGCACGCACACACACAAAAACACACACAACACACACCCACAAAACACAAACTCTGATTCGCTTCTTCATAAGGAATTTGTAAGCACGTTTTAGGGTTTTTGTGTGCTCTGGCGCTCATTTGGGAAATCCTTTCTAAACACGAGGCAATGCGAAGCATTTTGTAGCAATTTGGGCGCTGGTTGAATGTTTGGTTTCCCACCAGGATTTTTTCCTATACTTATCAGAATTGTTGGGGAAAATTTATATTCAAGGTCAATTCAAGCTCTACACTGAGATATTTAAAACACGCTGGCATTCCTGCTAAAAAATGAAGGAATAATTGTGGTAAACTTTTATTGGTTTTTGTAAGACAACCTAGTTTCATCATAGCCAATTGACAAAAAAACGGGCAGTCATCACCTTTACATTCTCAGAAGGAGAACTTAGATTATTATAGAATCGGTTACCATGGTTTTTTCCCCAAAGTCTCCTGCTTTGCCAGATAACATTAAACTTCAATCATGTTTTGCTGCTGAAAAAGGGGGCTCAATAGTTGATCTTAGGTCATTAGTGTTTGAAACAAATATTTTAGACATCAAAAATCAGTTACATAATGTTAAAAAGATAAAAAATTATGTGATAGTGTTGTGCTATGAAGGGTGTGCGCTGTAGGTTAAATTCTTTTAATTAAAATTGGTAGTCATTATGAGGTTATTAGAAAAATTGAATTTTTTTTCGTGGTTTGGACTAAGAATTTCTTTTAAAGTGGTTTTCCCGTCCCCTCCGCATTTTGCTATGATCGCTCTACAATGCATGCAACAAAAAAGTGCAAACTGGTGAACGCACCCTATCCCGTAGACTGGGTAAAAGAAAAAAATAATACAACAAACCAAACGGTTTATATGGTGTGATACGTATGTGAAAAAGTGATGTCCAAGTCGATCCGATTATGTTGCAGTAGTGTAAGGACCTAAAATTCTGACACTAAGTTAGAAAACACATACTTTTAACAGTTTGGGGAGCAATAGACTGTGTCAAAGAGGATAGGGCTGCGTTAGACAATTTAAATTTGTATTTGTATTTGCTAGTTGCCGTGGTCGAAAGGGGAAGGGTTTGTCGAAAAATTAGCTAGGCACACCATTCAAGGAATTTGTTTTCCATTAAGTGACACGATTTGGACAAAGAGTAGAAATTCACTTGTTACTGTGCAAAATGTGTACGTTAAATTAAAAAAACACAATATTTTTCGATTAGGAGCAAAAAAACTTGTCAAGGAGGGTCTGGCTGTTTTTTGACAATGGAAATTTGTATTTGTTTTTGTTGTTGCAAGGGGTTTCGATCTGGGAGTGGTCGGTACAATAGCTACGTCCACAATCAGCTTTGATTTCATTCAAGTGACAACGACTTTTCGAACAAACGTGTGGTAATTTTACCGCGGCCACCAAAACCCGCGCTACTGATGAATGAGAGCGTCACACACGAACAAGCACATCACGGCCAGGAACACTTCGACTTAAGTGATTTAATTCCGTGATCGGGTTTATGACTCACGTTCAATTGCTTGACACGTATGCCATTTACATTAAAAAACTTTAAAAAGTTAGATGGGGTGATGGGGGATGCTACCAGTGGCGGACTATGATGCATGTATATTGAGAAATAGAAGGCACGAGTTCGGACTTCAATGGGGGCTTCCTTTTGATTAATTTACATCGTCCTGCAAGTTTCAAATTCATTGCAAAAAAAATTGTTCCCCAGCCTTGCAAGCTCCAAAAGGGGCTCATGTATCTGATACCCCCATTTTTTTTTTTTTTGGGTGTCAATAAATGAAATATTTCATAATGGGGGGGTTTGGAGGCTCAGAGGGCCCTTTTAAGGGACCAATATAAAATCCACGCGGGTAGTTAGTTGAAAAAAGGTGTTTCTGGGAAAGGAAATACAAAATTTTTGGTCGACTGAGTGTAATTTTAACCCTTTTTATCGCGTAGTGGGTCTTTATATGAGTGCATTATATTGTTTTGTAACGTGTTTTCCCATCGCTACGACTTTCGGTACTTTCGTAAATTGCGAAAAACTATTAGACCCCCAACAATCCTTGCATAGACTGAAAAATTGCTTAATGTGGTGCTCTTTTGACTCAGGTGTAGTTATAAATAAAAAAGGTGTAGTGAAGTAACGCTATTGTTTACAATGGACATAAAGAAGTATTCCCAGGGAAAAAACGCTGACACAAAACTAAACCTAATCCGTAAACATCAGAACTCAAGTCAGCCCCCAAATGCGTGAAAGATTTAGCTACTAGTTCTTTTTTAATTTTGTGCAAAAAGAAATCTTTATAAGTGGCTCATTCTATGCAGAGGGAAAGTTCAACAGATAAACACCGTTTCTGATGTATAGGAGTATTAACTTTTTGTATAAATATCAATAATTCATGCTCTCATTTGTGGCTGCGTTGCGTGAAGTTTGTTAGCGCTTTCAGTACAGCGATTTTCGTTGCCATAGACACGTAAAGCTCGGATCTAGTAGTGAAATTTAAAAAATGCTTCTAAGATTATTAAGCCAAAAAAATCACTTAGGGGTAATACTATGAATTTTTAAGTCAAGCAGATTCAATTCAGGTAAAAATCAGTTTAATTCGATAATATTGTTTGGACATCAAAGGTTTTAAATGATCGAATATCAACGTTAAATAATGATCGCAAATGGCTATATCGGGAATTGCATTGCAGGTGTACTATCCTGAATAACTTAAACCTTTGTTACATTTGCATGAACTTTTTAAAAACACATAACTAGCGGGGGATGGAGGTTTTAAATCGGACTGTGCTGAAAAATCGTTCGGTGCAATAAAAACACGAAACGTAGAAGGAAACCAATTGAAATTACATGTAACCTTTTCGTCTAAAAACCCCAATAAATTTGCGATATGGCTATGGAAATACGACCCCTGTATAGTTTTTTAATTCACTTTTTGTGTTTCAATTCCCCACTGGTTTATCACAATAGCGTAATCACAAGAAATACTTCCGATACCTTTTTACCATAAAAAACAGTAATCGGATTAATATTGCATCACCAGTACTCGGCCCCTGGCCGAGAAAAAGGGTCTCAGCAATTAAACATAATATTACGCGTTTGGCTATGTTGATGCAATACAAATAATGTATTTAAAATCCACCCTGCGCATGCTTCTGCAAGTGCGCATGCTGCAATTATGTGTAGCGCCCATAGTTTCCCCACAGGATCCTGGTACCCAGCTTACGGAACGCAGACCCTAAATTAGAATGACCACCCACGCTCCGACATACGGAACGACTAAGAGCTCGTAAATTTATATAACGGGAAAAATTAAAAACGCAATAGTTTTTATGAGTAGGGTCGGGGTGCTTTGTCAAGCTGAGTGCATTGGTGGGTGAAATATGTTTACACAGGAGATTTCCCAAATCGAAAAGGCCCCGTGTTTAGGTATCCATAGAAAGCTTAATAAATCCCCTTATACGAATTCGCCATCCGGCCTTGCTGATAACCCAAATGGCGGCCTCAGCAAAAAAAAAAAAAAATATATAAATCTAAACATGAGGTAACCTCATTGACGGACAGCTTTGCAAACAATACAAAAACTGGATGATGAAATGATCAGAAAATGTCATTTTAGCCCTTATGTGTGTATATTAATGTATTAGAAGTTAGTATATGGAAAATCTTTGTGATGTTAATTTAAAAATGCAGTCAAATAAAGACCCGCAAGACTCACCTTTATTGCGACACAATGCCTTTAAATTATGAGGATATTGATACATTTTTAAAGAATGGTTTTTTTTTGAACATAAAAAAAATGGTTATTCTGAGAGCAATTTGTACAAGAGGCAATATCATTTAGTGTGATTTTAGTTTTGCATAGTTAGCGTTGAATGCATACGAAAAAACGTTAAAGCCGTAACAATTAATCTGTGTTGTATATTGATCAAGGGAAGATGTTCAGCTTACCACCATTTTTTCACCAATTCTAGTAAATGTAAGGTTGTTAATGAAAATTGAAACTAACGGAATTAACTACCAAGAACACAGTTTACTCGTCTTTCCGTATCTGATATTATGAAAGGGATTTACATGGCCTTAACTTACTGGTCTTTTCTTGTCCTTTTATTAAGGAGTTTAAGCAGGTGGCCCCCAAAAAAACCATAGGAGAGTAAAATGGTAGTGGTTTTGGTTCGTGGGCAAACAATACTTTAAAGAATAAAAGTAAACTGTAAATGTACGCGCATACATTGTGCAAGGTATTCTTTTGCAGTGTCACGTGCTCATTGCATTGGCCCAAAACCTTAAACCCAGAAAAGACAAAAAAAATCCCAATGCATTATTTAAGCCAATTTCTTAACTTTGTCGGATGAGTATGTATAACGCAAGTAGACGCAAAGGTTAGATATGATTTACAAGCACAACGCCTCAGCCTAATCTGCATCAACAGCATTGTAAGTAGAAACAATGAACATTCCAATTTGTACATTTACGATTGAGGTCGATGTTTATTTGTACTTCGACTAAACGGGCTTGGTGTGTTATTTCCCATTCCTTTCTAAAAATTGATATCACATTGGATTGGAAACCCGCCACTTTATTCGTGTTTTGTTTTTACATGCAGAGGACTTACAGGGTGATAGGGAAAAAAAAATGTTTGCCTGAGCTTTAAATTTTTAGGTTTTTGGGTGCGGTAATAAACTGGTCATCTATTGCTGCCTTGGTGACTGAGATGTCGTTGGACGCTTGGTTGTTAAGAGGATGATAATGTATTATTGCGATAAAACTGATTTTAAACCGAATACATTTGTTATCAGAAGGGCATAGGAGGCGGTGATTTAAAATTTACTTCCACACATTGATGGTCAATTTACGATTTTCCCTGATCGACCAAAAGGTATGATTAAAATTCAGCAGAAAACTGGTGAGTAATTATAACCCTATGAAGGCCGGGACATTTCGCGAAAATTTGATGCACTTTCGTTTAATGGACTCAATGACACAAAGGGACTCACGTCAAAGCGTTTAAATAGATGCTTTTTTTTTAATCAAGTTGAAATTAATTAAAAACCATATAAAATATAATCTTTTTGTAAAAGGTACATTGGGACAAAGTGAAAATGCCAATGAATATCTAAGATCAAAAGAGGAACCACTTTATTCCCAATGTTTTGTGGAAGTCGTTCTGGGCGTCATGAACTTATAGCTATTCGGTTTGAAATAAATTAATCAGAATGATATTCTCACTATTGCTGTAAATATCGGGTAAAAATCTATCCCTTTGGGGGCAATCACTTATTTGACACATATAGAACGCCCATTGGTAACCCAGCCTTCGTGGACTATAACAGTGGTAAACTGACATGAAGCCCATTGGCTCAGGCATGCTTCTCACTTTTGAATGAGATATATGTCCCGTGGAGCCACAAGGTCCCCAAACCATCAAACGTGAGAAAAAACTCCGTAAACGTTTTGTTAACACGTTTACAATAAGTTCTCACCCCTGACTGGTGCTTTCCCAATAACTTAAAATTTGAGGTGAACGGTTATTCCGTCGAGTTCATATTGCTGTCTGCGACTTAGCGGATCCCCAATCCATTACCCCTTTTCCTTGATAAAAAGGGGCCATCGGAGATAAACCCGTTAATGAAGCAGAAAAATTAATGAAAAACCCAATCATGCTGCATGGGCCCTATCGTGTTAAAATCTAATGGTTTGGGAAAAGGGACGTTTGAGCAATCAAGAATATCTAGCCTGCCGAGGGATTAAAATGTTAAACCAGCCCATTCCGGGAAATTGCCTTTCCCACAGTACCATAATTTAAAAAAATCTCTATATTTAGAATACGGGTATGCATGTAAGCTTTTGACGTAGCTCATGAATGTGTAATCAGAACGGTTTACTAATCAAATTGCGATGTATAGTGGCCACTATATAAAATTAAAATTTTAGTGACGCAAACCAAACTATATCTAATGCAGAAACGATTTACTTGCGCACAAGCCGCAGGGATTCAATAAAAACAAACCAAAGCAGGTATCATTTAGCGGTAATTCATGGTAATTTTTTCATTAAAAACTTGACTATTCTTTATGTGGCGGGTGAGTGATCATTTCACTTTACAGTTGCAGAGGGGCTACATTAACAAGTATTTCCCACTGTCCAAAATAGTAGAGAAAACAACTTTTTGGGAAATATGCTCTTTTCATTACCTCCCGAAAAAACAACTATTTTCTTCTGTGAAGTTTAAAGGGGGAAGCTAACTAGAATGATCTGGAAAAAAAACCAGGATCAACTTTAAGCAGAGAATTCTGAAATGCATCAGGGTTTGAAACTTTTCCCAGTGGACTGTGGAATGACCAGAAAGAAACGGACAGGCCGCGACAAGAAAAGGGGGTCATCTTTACAGGCAGATACAATATATAAATCAATACATAAATCAAACGTTAAAATTTGGGTTTTGTCTTGGTTTGTAGCATATCAGACCACTGAAATCTGACTTCTATGATAACACGGATAACGTTAGAAAAGTACATGTAAACGGGAAAGGCTATAAAAAGTTAACCCTAATGGGCTCATGAAAGGTCTGGTTATGTGTTCAAGGAAAATACCGCATTTAGACCTAAAACCCATAAAAATATTTCCATATAACTTAATGAATAACCATGAAAATTTTGGGAATGTTGGTGTTGAGAACGTCTCAGCGGTTCTTAATATAGGATTTGGCCCCCCCCCCCTTTGATCCAGTGCGGATCTCAAGGCTCGCAGATTAAAGTGTGTTTGTGACAAACCATGTTACAGACAGGTATCGCCAATGACGGAAGCAAAAGCAAAGTTGTGAACATTCCGATGTCTGTGTTTGCATCAAAATATAAAATATAAAAAAAAATCCAGGTTATGTAGCACTATACGACAACTAAAAAGTTATTGTAAGTATGATGATAATCGGGGCCCCGGGAAATTCTAAGAAAAATGTACAGCTGAGCCGTTGGACAAATATAGCCCTTCATTTCTATATATAAGTATGCTACGGCGTGAGACCCATGGAACGAAGCTGCATAGGACCGTACGGAAAAAGCATAAAAATTTGCAGTGGTTCTCACTGATTCATAAATATTTTGGTGTTCAACGAATAGAAAACAATAATTACCCTTACTAGCTCATTACTTAAGTAATACGATATCGGAAAAATAGTGGATGAGCCGGTTAAGTTGACGAAAATTCAAGCTCGATTCTCGACTGGAGAAAACCCGGGTTTGGTTTCATTAGTACCAAATATGACATTGAATAAAAAAATAGGAATAATAAGAACACTTATCTGCAACACAGGTACACTGCCATAAAGTGACGAGAAAGTAGTACCAGTTGACGTCAAGATTTTGCGGTAGTCAGTCTTATTCATTGATTGAAAAAACTCGTCGTTTGAATGCTGTGCGTACCCAGGAAGGGTTTTTGTTGTTGCCTGATTTATCCCTTGGGAATCCAGAGAGGCATCGGGGAAACATATTAAGGGTTTTTAAATCTGCCGCCAAACGTTAAGGGTTTAAGTTATTGTAAGCCACGATGACGTTTGAATCGTCGACAGGGATTCGAATTGACCGAGGCCCGGTTAATCATTCTCAGTCATTTTGTGTGGCAAATGTTAAATGACATGGGACGTTTTTTGAGAAAAAAACTGATTTGCTGTTCCAAATTTAATTGTATCAAAAAAAAATTTACATTAATTTGATATGATTCATTTTTTTTTTGCATTTTTGCTAGAGACTAAATATCAACGATTTTGGCTAAAAAAAATGTGTGTTAGATAATTTAGCCCATGGATGGTTCAATTGTTGTAATGGGTTTATGAACGAAACCCCCCATTTTTTACAACGGGCGCAAGAAGCAATTGCCACTGCAAAATTTGGAATAAACTTAAACCTAACGTCACAACGGAACCCTAAATTAACGCCCTTTTAAATTTAAACACGGTGTTGCAATATCACGAAAACGGGGGGTTTTGCTTTATATGTCTGCACAAAGTCGCACCTTCTATACAACCCAAAGTTGAAACCAGTGAAAAAAGTTTTTCCAAGCAAAAGTAATGCCCACGAAGTGTGAAAAACCCATCTACCAATATGGGGACCCATAAACCCATTTAACGGGTTTTATCGTTATTTTTGTTATCAAGGACTATAATTATTTTGTTAATAATTGGAAAATCTCACAAAAAGTTCCCTACCATTAAGAAATTGTGACTCGTCAGAAATTTGAAAGAAACCTCTTAACTTTAAACAATCTTCCAACTTATTGCATGGGAGATGTACGAGGTTACCCCTATACGCAAAACATTCTAGGGCCTTTTTTAAAAATTTTCATCTAATTAAGGATGAATTTTCCTTTTGGTCCCAAATCCCATTGCAACGTAATTGTGGAAAAGAATGCCAGGGCAGAATCGAAACAATGAAAAGAATAAGCCAAGGATTGGAATAGCAAACATGGTCACGTTTATATGCCCAGTCGCCAAACCATTAGGGGGAGAACGTTCACATCAGAAGCAGTTTGGGATTGGTTGATCTAATGGTTAATGGATGTACGTTTAATAATGAAATCGCAGATGGGTCAGACCTTACCCCCAAAGGTAAAGAATTTTTGCTATTCGAGATTGTATTTAAATTACAGGAAACCCGACCTTTGTGATTCGAGTTTTTAGAGAGAGATTAATGAACAAGTATCAAAGTTTGCAGGAGTCCAAAAATGCATCTCAGATGAAGCTGGGAGTTAACAGTTTTGGTCGTATGGACAAAAATGTTACATTTATACTTTCCTTGCTGACCCCAAATTCATTATCTAATATGTCAAGATACCATTACTTTATTTTTATGACTGCCTAGGGTTAGAAAAGGAAAGCAAGGCATCTTGCTTACTCAGTTGGTAGTAATTTAGATGTTACGCTTGCACAACAATAGATTTAGGTAGTGAACGCCTTACAAATTCGCGCAATTCGAGATGCGCCATTTAAAAGAAGAATATATTGTTAACATACCAACAGTTTAAAGCCTTTTGTGTCTTTTGTTCTAGTTGTCCATTAGAGACGGAACCGCGGGGGGGGCACAACTTTTGTTATTAAAGATCTATTATTTTAATGCCCTATCACACTATTCAACTTTACGATCCAAATCGTATTTCACACGCGCTAACATTTTTTTTCATGTTTAGGCGTATCCATTCGGCAAATAGGGAAACCGCAGGGTTTTATATTCTATGATCAGCTACAGAGGGGTAAATAGGTTTTTAAACCGGCGACAGATTTCTTCCACGGGCCCACTGACGACGTGACTGGCCAGAAAAAGCTAAGAAGATGACATCATCGCGACCCCAATGACGTGCTAAATAGCTTTAGTCCCATTTTGCCACATAACTATCCTGAAAGGAAACGTGCTCATTTAGATAAGTGAGCGGTCGGGGGTGGCGACAATGGACGGGCGCCCACGATAATCGGCTACTGCCCTTCGCTGATCCCAGCCGGCTTTAATTGACTTTCAAGGCGGGCGGGGATTCGAATCAAGCTTTGTCCTTACCTTTTTTAATGAAGCGATTTGGGACGAAAAGCGATCCCAAAGTCTGTTAAACGCTAACATACTCAGGGATGCAAATAAAGAGAACGCGGAAATGTTCGGCCCTAAAATCGGTTTGCACAAAAGGCCCCTATTAAAACATGCTGTAGAAGATTTTGGCTTTTTGATTTGCTTTTTCGTTCATTGCGGGGGGAAAAAAAGCCGTACTTTTAAAAAGCCGATGGGTGCAAGGGTTGCTTTCAAAATGTATTTCTCGAACCGTGTCCCAACACAAAAAAGTATCTTTCATCACATCGACTGTGTTGCCCCCACACTGTCGTATAGGATTTTCGACTGTGATTGTGTCTCTGTGGTTATACTAATCTCATCGCCGATAAAAGTTTAGTCTTCACGAACTAGAGGAACAATCGAAGATGCTGTCGCATAGCCAAGAAATTTGAAATCATCCATTTTTTATGGATTCCTAATCACCTTTTCGCATCAAAGCATCTAGTTTTTAAACACGAA
>JAXDRA010000091.1:0-10919 GCA_034190875.2 Urechis unicinctus | reverse complement strand
ATATATATATATATATAATATATATATGTAATAATTGTTATAGATATATATTTATAAAATGTATCAATATATATATGCTCTGCAACAACTATCTTGTGAGCAATGTTTTCATCGTCATTTCATCTATGGTCCAACTACCGAATGTCAACGACTCTATCAACCTAACCAATACTTGCGATGCCTTTTCCAAATGCATATATGTTTTATTTCTCTTCTATGGTCCACATATGGAGGCACAGTTTGGCTGCATTGCTTTTGTTAAATAATTGATTAGTTCCTAGGTGAAACTAACGACCCCTAAAGCAAAACATATTAACTTTAGTAAGCAGGATGATTGCCTCCTTAGTCATTGTCAATTTGTCAAATTTTAAAAATTGCGAATGACTTTTGCAAGATTATGTGGGATATGTAAAATTATAGCTTTGGCTAACTGAGCCTAATGCAATAAATTAATGAATCCTTGATTTGCTCAAATAACATTCTAGAAACATTCTCGTTACTCAACACATATTGGAATAATTAAATCAACTATTGATTATATTTCCAAGTTTACCGGGCGAATCAATCCTACCTATGAATTTAATCTTCTCAGCAAACTCGGGAAAAATCTATTTTACTTTAGACATAGGCATTATTTATCAATCCTATCCCAGAGACTATAGTACTCAACGCATGATAAAAATGGTCGATCCTAGCTGAAACGCTGAATCTCACAACGCATAAAAAATTAACTGATCTCCGTTGTCCTATAGCATGCTTTGATTAAGCCAGAATAAGACCATGGTTTTGCTTATGTTTAATGCACGCGTAGTTAACTTATTTGCGCATTCCAATAAAACTCAGGAAAAGGGAATGATGACTAATTTCATCAACCTGGCATTAAAATCTTTGAAACGTTCAAGCGCAGCTGTGTGCCATGCAATCTGCTACTAATGGATAATAAGTGTTATCTCTGGTATTAGGGACGTTTGCCTTATTGCTTATAACTGCGCGCGGAGATATCACTCTGGCATTTGTTGTGTCACAGCGACACGCTTGCTTCAAACCATATGCAATACAAAAGTTTCGACGTAGGGTGTTAATGGCAAAACTGTCCCCTTATCGATGGGTGTGATCGGTCTCAGTCCACCTCTACGACCATTGTTGTGAACGTTATCGTGACAGTAGTCATTTCAACACCTCTCCTTTCTACTACAGCCGCCACATAACCTTTTTATCTGCATGATACAGCATATAAATATGTGCAAGCTATTCTATGAAATCTGTCTTTTTGCTGCATGTGGATGTTTATCACAATTTCGATTTATAAATGCATTGTACTTGCGCCATCTACACAATTTTCTTATTGCAGTAGTCTACCATTCATAAAGCAAACCCGACAATAACGCATATGCGGTCTATTGCATTGCTAATACACCATACACATATCTAACAGCATCGCATAGAAACTGGCTCTTTATCATGAATAATGGGCCAAGTACAGCGGGGATGTAATAGAAATTTCACGGCTACATGCCGCAATTTTTCAGTGTAACATAAATTCAAGCAGCTTATCGCTTTATTCTATTATATATGCAAAACTGAGAATAGATCAGATATTGACACGATTCAATTTATCGCTGACGATGCCAACGCTATGGGCTAGCTCAGTTGCTGTTGATATATTATGATCGGTTTCAGGAGAGTCAGATAAAGAGATAGATACAGAATAGATACAGAGAGAAAGTGAGACACTGACATAGTAGAGATATATATACATCTACATAGAGATATGTAGATAGAAGAGATGATATAGGTATATATATATATATAAATATAAGATAATAGACCATATATATACTTTAATATAGAAATATATGTATTATATATATGATATATGAGGTTATATCATTTCTACAGATAGATATAACATATATATATATACTCAGACCAGAACAATATTGCGACGCTTGATTAATTACTTAAATTTTTATTATCGATACAATGAGCCGTGCAATATACGAAAGCTTCTGACGCCTTTTTTGAACATCTATGCATCATGAAACAAATTGAGATAAGCAGTGATGTCGTAAATATTGCTAAAATGTTCTTTGCTTTACTAAGATGATGAGTCGCTTGAGGTGTCGCCTCTTTTAACTTCTACATTTGATAAGATGAACATGGAAGCACAGCTCGTTTATGCGGCGAATAAAAGTGGCTTTACTCGAGACAAGTATTACAACTGTCGCTCTCATAGTGGAAGTTGGAACAGTTCGACGACAAATCAAAAATACGAGTATTGCATATCTTTTCATGTATTTTCATTTAGCATTGGCTCAATTCAGTTATAAATGAGAATAATTATTTATCTTTATACAATAACCACATTAACACACCCGTTTCCTACTGCTACTAGCGATGAAACAATTCCCTAGGCCAAGCAGTTCGCTTACACTAGAAGGGCGTCGCTCGTTAACGTGGTTTGCTCAAGCATTATAATTATCCTCTTATATCACCGTCCCAATGTGACCTTGAACGTAAACAGCGACGCCTAATGCCGTGTAACCGAAATAGAGTGGAGCTGTCGCAACAATAATCCCAACATTGCCCGGCTGAACAAAAATAAATGGTGAGCGCAGTCATTGTTGTTGAAACTACTTAATTATGACGGGTCTCAAAAATCACAGCTGAGGCACTCGCCAACACTTACATTACTTACAATTGCTTATCACAATTGCGGTATCAAACTCATTTCCAGACACGTTTTTGAACGGTTCGTTTTAACATGTGTATCCTGGCTCAGATCTGTATGGCGCAATAAATGGCCAGTCAACTCGAGGGTGGCTGTATATACAACATTTAAAAATCTATTCGTCGAAACATTTTCGCCATATTAGCTGATCCAGATGTTTCCCAGATTTTACCTCGTTCGAAACGCATAACGGTCGCTGCCTAGCGCTTTATTACATATCTGATTATAGTGGATATTTTGACCCTCCAAATGTATCCGAGCGGTACTCAATCTGGTAAAACAAGTTATCTAGTATTCATGATAGCATCACATGTCAAAATAATTGCATTTTGTAAAACATATTTTGCTTTAAATTGCTTGGCTTGTTCGACCGCAATCAACATTCAGTAATGAGCTCTGATTGGTGACTTGTAATTTTTTTTTATAGTTGTCGAATTTTTGGGACTACTACCAGACGCTGTTAGCAACTTCTGATCTATTGAACATACAGTAGAAAGTATGTCTGCTAGATAATCATTAGTCACGGAGTTGATTGTTAACAGGAGAAGTAGGCTGGTCGCTGTAAATCCCATCTCTTACTCAACCCAACTTTTATGTTGGCAATAAAGTAATCAATCGGCTCAGGTCCTTATTTACAGCGCTCCTGTAATATAACTTTCAAGTAAGTTATATTAATTTATATGCTATGCTATGTTATCTAGCTACCCTTTGTGTGTTAGGTTAAGCCTACAATGACTAATAGCAAAGGTCTTACGCTATCATTGAAACGAATGGTCATAAATTAATCGTCGATTGCTGCAACTGTTAGATGTGATTGTGCGTTTATATTGGTAATCTGGAACAGAAGAGACGGCAAGGGCATTGTCAGATATAAATTAGAACTCGTCAAGAGTGCTATTAATGCTAAACGACATGTGCTTTGTGCGATAGCATTCTAGAATAAGAAACGCAATGTAACATAGTACGCAACATTAGATTGACCTGTAATGCCATAGTATAACATAATGAAGCGAATTACGTATATATGTTTGCGTCAGAGAGCTATCTTTTGCTAGCTTTAACAAAGCAAAATTACCAGTCCATCGACTTATTACAAAAATGACATGGCGATCGATTGAGTAGGATAAAGAGAGATGGTAATAAATCAGCTAAGTATTCGTATTAGAATGCATGAATGGGGTACAGTTTTCATAATCGTGATCTACGTTGCGTACGCCAAGCAACAACATTCTATCGAAAAATAATTCATCGTAAAATTGAGTAATAGTTACAAACATTGCTTATGCAACGCAAATAATAATGTGGAAAGCCGTGTTATTGTAACTAAGGATTTAGTTGTATACGATTTTGACGATCAGTGTAGCATGTACTTCAGTTTATGAGATTCATGAATCAGCCGTTGGCAAATTGTGTTGCACATACACTGTAATGGGATTAGCCGATATAACAGATTATTCGGTTAGGCTTTTACTGATATTACAAAGAAAAGGACTAATTAATCATCAATTGATAGGCTACTCTGTTTGCTTAATTGAGTAGAGATTCCTGGAGCGGCTTGGATTGTTTCTATGGTTATATGCGATTAAAAACAGCAATTTACCTGAGACGCTGGAATGCAACTGTTGTCATTAAACGCTATGTTGAGACATTAACAGTGCCTATCATCGGAACAAGCACATGTCGTGTCTCCGTTTCTCTTGCTAACACAAAGGCGTACATCCTTGTCACAACACAATATCTTCTAGCGGCAAACCAAGATACCGGCGCCTTCTAACAATCACATAGACACTTAGTATCTCCTGCTGTAAAGCTACATCTGCAGCGACTTTGGTTGCAAACGAAGTGACTTCTAGAGATGTAAAACCAGTATGCAGAGAATAGTGATATTTACTTATGTGTTTATCAAAATGGTAGATGCCCATACAGCCTGGCATATCTCGGCCTTGATAAGATGTTGACAACACAGACTTTGCAAAGCAATTGTTCGTATTGCTTGGTGATTATGATCTGTCCTCGTGATTGTACGACTCACGACTAATACATGGCTGAGACAAAAACTTGCTAAATATTTGCTAAACGTAACTCAACACCGAATGACAAAGCTTCCACATGTAAAAACAATTGCTTAAATATTATTTACCCCAACCGTGACACCACACAGGGACTTTTTTTTTAAACCAGCAATGTTTTCCCTTTTTAGATACAAAACAACAGAGCCTTTGTTGTGAAGATAAAGGTTTGTTGTCATCATGTGTCATCGAATATGGTGCATTACTCAAGTCTATGACCATCGAGCGACAATGATTACACAAATAGTTGCTGGCTCTTTGTTCTCCAGAGTACATTCGCATCACAAAATGGCTCCCAAGAGATGTTACTGTTGGTAGTAATCTTCCTAATACTGACTGATATTCTCTCGTTCATAATATTCGGTAGGATAAACGTGACAATAATGCTGTTTCAGGTATAGATACCGAAAGCAATTAGATGGTCACATAGATTATTCTCAATGCTCTTTTTATGGAACAATAATGGACTTCGGTGCAACGTATTCTTTAGTATATTGCTCACATATCGCAACCATGTGTTCCGCAGCATGCGCTATCAAGAATGTATATTCGGCATATCACAATGCATCGAAATAAACGAAGCAAATTAAGTGATATGATATTAAGACACTTTCGTGCATCAATAATATAGGTACATTCATACACTGCACTGCTAGCTTTCAAGACACAAATCAGTACAGTATGATGCGCTGACCTTCGCGTGACATTGAAATCAATCATTTTCTTTTTAACACATGTACAGACTATTGCTGAATGATCAGGATTAAAGCTAAACTACAAATTATTGGCGCCAGGTGCTAAGGTTCATAATGCTACTAAGCGCTATAATGCGGTGGTTTTAGGTATGGTAAACGACTTCCTTTTGTATTGTAACCATTATAGCGCAAGACATTTCAGGAATACAGGAACGTGTCAGCTGAACAGTAATGACAAAAAATCATACTAATCATCAACGTCATTAATAATTTCTGAATTTACTCATTTACAAAAAGGTTAACGTTAGCATAGCCTAAGCAGCGTCTTCTACTGACATATTACGAACAAATTGGTATTGTTTAGGCTGACACTTGAACAGAACTTGCCCTGCAAGTTTCTGCCTAAACACCAACATTTCATTAGCATCATATGAAATTGAATTATGCGATTCTTTCGCATTACAGAACAATTTGTTCCCTCCAAACTGTCGACGACTGTTGGTTCTGTAGGGATATTTCTGATTTTGTTCTTAACATAAGACCACAGGCGACGGCTTCTATTGTTTGCTCGAGCTGTGGCCATTTGCATAAGTGACAGTAAAGGTCATATTAGAGTTTTAAGTCACTTTCCACAACATGATGATATCACAAAGTAATGGATTGCATCCCCTTTTAGAATTGGGACCGCCATTAAACTTGACCGTTCATGTCACGAGTAACAGGTCATGTTAGTACATCTTTAGATTAAGCACTGCCATCATTATGTGTAGAACAACATGATTAGTTGAAGAAACACATTTATAAAGAGAATTGCTCAGTGAAGAGAGAGATAGCTGGTTGTGATCTGATATCTTCACAAGAGCAAAGACAATACAATGAAATGGCTGCTCTTTGTGATGGTGCATGATGCCGTACATGGCCAGAGACACCAAAAATGCACACATTCCGACTTATCTGCAACAACAAAAACAACAAAAACACAGTGGTGAACAACTGTCGTGTTGAATTTTTACTGCATTGTAATTACGTCAGTGCACTGTATTCTTGGGGGTTATTTTCGGTCAAAAATCGCATGTAGTATGTATGCATGTATGTATGTATGATTAATTATAGCCAGTGAGCATATGTGAAATGCATGTTTGAGGGTCATTCTCGGTCAACATTTGAAACATAAAAGCTAACAATGTATACATTGCTAGGCAATTTACAGCATTATGTAGCGAAATAATCTGTGCCTAAATTATATGTTGTTCTACGTTGGTTGCTCATGGGTACTCAGCTGTAGCGAATGATATACCTAAGCAGCTTCGAATACACTTAATATTGCCAAACGGGGACAAAAGAAGGCGGAACATCATAAAACACGAAAGCGAGATATGAAAGTTGCTTTTATGGAATTATAAAATTCATGTTAGTAATAGGCAAATATGTATGACCGATATATTCAACCTATACGCAACGCAATAGCCTGATTCCAATAGTGTGGATAAAGGATTCTTATAAACGTAACAAATGTGTTTCTGTTTAAAGTGCATGGAGGAATTATAACCCAATGGCATAATAATAGCACAGGAATCGATTCAGCAAATCATCGAGGGACATATTTCATCCCCAATAGGGAAGAAGATTACGTTGTTGTTGAAGGCGTTGCATGGTTTATGTGTCTCTTGCGATCACGATCAAACCACTGTCGCTTAATACCTTCCTCTCAGCGGGATCGTGGTTAGTAACAAATGGCTTTCGGAAGAACACTTTAAACTGATTAGGCGCCATTAGTGGACCCCACTGCAATTAAATATATTACCATATACATTAACTATCATTATTATGCAAACTCGCAATAAAGCGTCTTCTGTCGTATAAATCATCGGAAGGTACATTCAAGCATGTGTGCATGTTTGTATGTGTGTATGTAGGTGGGTATATATGTATGTACGTATGTATGTATGTATGTATGTATGTATGTATGTATGTATGTATGTATGTATGTATGTATGTATGTATGTATGTATGTATGTATGTATGTATGTATGTATGTATGTATGTATGTATGTATGTATGTATGTTTGTATGTATGTATGTATGTATGTATGTATGTATGTATGTATGTATGTATGTATGTATGTATGTATGTATGTATGTATGTATGTATGTATGTATGTATGTATGTATGTATGTATGTATGTATGTATGTATGTATGTATGTATGTATGTATGTATGTATGCATGTATGTATGTATGCATGTACGTATGTATCCATGTATATACGAATGTATGCATGTATATATGCATGTACGTATGTATGCATGCAAGTATGTATTTATGTACCTATGTATACATTTATGCGTGCATGCTTGTGTGTACGTAAAAAAATATGTATGTATTTATGCATGAACGTATGTATGTATAAATGTATCCACGAACGTATGCATGCATATATGTATGTATGTATTTATGCAAGTATGTATATATGTATGTGTGCATGCATGCATGTATGTGTGTATGCACTTGTGTATGTGTGTATGTAAGAATGTATGTATGCATAAATGTATGCATATATGTATGTGTGTATGTATGCATGAATAAATGTATGTATTTATGCATAAATGTATGTATGTACGTATGTAGGGATGTATGAATATAACATTGTTTGTATGTACGTACGCATGTACGTATGTGTGCATTAATGCATGTTTGAATGTACATGCGTGTTTGTATGTATGTATGTATGTATATCAGTATATTTATGCATGCATGTATGTTTATATGTATGTTTGTATGAATGTCTGCGTGCATATATTTATATAAGTATGTATGTATGCATGTTTATATGTATATATGTATGAATGTAGGTTTTCATGTATAAATGTACATATGTATGTAGGTATATATCTAAGATTGTTTGTGTGTGTATATATATATGTACGTATGTAAGTATGTATGTATGCATGCATGTATGCTTGTATGTATGTATTAATGAATGTATGGATGCATGCATGTATGTATGTATATATGCATGCATGTATGCGTGTTTGTATGCATGTAGGTATGGATGCATATCAGTATATGTATGCATGCATGTATGTTTATATGTATGTATGTATGAATGTCTGTGTGCATGTATGTATATGTGTATGTATGTATGCATGTTTATATATATGCCGGTATGAATGTAGGTATTCATGTATAAATGTATATATGTATGTACTTATTTATCTATATTTGGTTGTCTGTGTATATGTTTGTATGTATGTATGTATGTATGTATGTATGTATGTATGTATGTATGTATGTATGTATGTATGTATGTATGTATGTATGTATGTATGTATGTAAATATGTATGTATGTATGTATGTATGTATGTATGTATGTATGTATGTATGTAGGTATGTAGGTATGTATGTATGTATGTATGTATGTATGTGTATGTATGTATGTATGTATGTATGATGTATGTATGTATGTATGTATGTATGTATGTATGTATGTATGTATGTATGTGTATGTATGTATGTATGTATGTATGTATGTATGTATGTATGTATGTATGTATGTATGTATGTATGTATGTATGTATGTATGTATGCATGTATGTATGTATGTTTTTTATGTATGCATGCATGTGTTTATGTGTGTATGTTGAAGAAGAAGTGCCAGCAGTACAAATGAACTTGTTAATTATGTATCATATTGTTAGGGTGCACTTTGTCTTACGTAGGCTCGTTTGAATCACTGTTTAAGCTTATGAATCGTGCCACAAAAAGATTTTGATGTCGTTTGAATTTTAATTGTTCACATTTGTATTATTTAACCCCCAATGATGGTTACGTAGATGATGAGGAACGGTTCTTATACCAGAGTAAAATACATTGATTATTGTTTGGTAATGGCGTACATTAAGTTTTGACTGCGTTTTGGAGAACCTAGTCTTTAACTGCTGGCATTGACTAATTCTTGATCCACGGAAATAGAGGTTAAGCAACAAAATGTAGAAATTCAGTTTAGATAAATTTATGACCTTACAACGCTAAAACCTACAGTGAGAATACATGTATGAAAGTATGTTTTATTATATGGGCTGCTTATATCGTTTGCCATAACTTCGTGAATGAACATATGTCAAACTTGGGATGAAAAAGACGCCTCAAGGTTACACATAGCGGCACCCAAAGCTTGCTTGGACAGGTACGAGCGTGGTCCGGTTGAATATAATAATTTGTTTGCAAGATATATTCAATAGGTTTATAAGGTAAGGAATTATTCTACTGGCCTTTTCCCGCATTACAAGGAAAGTATCTCAGCAATGGTGTGTCGTCAATGATAAAGTCACCCTTCAAAATAGCGGTACCAAAGATCTGGCGCAATAATTAATGACAAATCAACTTGCATATTATCAATTAACGGCAAAGTGCAATAACCAATGAACGTGTGGTCAGCACCATACCCGGTCGGTTGGTGGGTCCATGGCTATCTGGTCTCTCTTGACTAAATCCTCCATGAACCACAAATAATTGCACTTGGCTTAGTGAAGTGTGAACATCCAATCCAAGGGACCTCTTGCCAGGTATACTCCCATCTCAGAATATTATTCGAACATCCGAGAAAATGACGGCGTGTTATAGGCTAGACATATCTTCATCCCCGCGTATCAAGTTTAATAATTCAAACGCTATCGTCTATATGTAACGGACCATGCAATACGGGCTAACAGTGACTTAAAATACAATTATGCTTACGTAGTTCACATTACAAAAACATTATGTAGACTACTAACGCGATACACTGTGTTACTATACAAGTTAAGTTGTGGATTGGATACGAAGTTATTTAACTAAAACAAAGCAGCAAGTAAATATAGAGTGTGTAAATCTGATGTGCTACAAAGTGCTTAAATAATACTACCAGGGTCTATAGTGGGCCATATTTATTGTATATCAATGATGTATATCATATATCCCCGCACCTAACATCCATCCTATATGCTGACGACGTCACCATAGACTACACTAATCGACACGTTAATGAAGCTATATATATTGCTAACCATGAGCTATAAGCTAACAACTTGGTTCAAAACCATTCAATAAACGAGGGATCCCCAGACAATCGTCAAATATATTTGGATGGTAATATACTTATAAGAGTTGAATACTTGATATTCGTTGGCTCTATGATTGAGAAAAAACTTAGCCGGAAGGCATACATCCAACAGGTAGAAGCTAAAATATAATAATAAGTCATTAATATAGAACAAAAGAAAAACTAGACACACATACGATGTACACTATATAGAACCATATATGTTATACTGCTGCAACATATGGAGGAATAGCTGCAAAACCAGTATATATACTCTGCTGCCACAAAATTTCATTGGATTAATAACAACTTCGAGCTACTCAGAACACACCAACCATAAGTT
>JAXDRA010000089.1:0-15972 GCA_034190875.2 Urechis unicinctus | reverse complement strand
AAAAGTCAAATCGATCGTTGTAGAATTTGAATCATAAAGTAATGGCAAAGTTAGATAAATCATATTTCACTTATAATGGTTTTATGATACAATAAACGAGCGGATGCATATTTGGTCGATAACCTACATATGAGTTATACATCTTAACAGATTAATGGTAGGGGAACACGAATCACACTCAAGCTAATGGGCTAAATACTATGTAGACATTATGAATAAAGATAATAATCTAACATGGAGCAGAGACCGACTAATATCAACTTATACCACTTTCACAGCCAGATGGATACTACAACAAAGCCAATACGGTCAACTAGAGACCATATACGACCGCGTCTCATCATACTTTCTTTGTATGAACATCCGCATACTTCCGGTCGTTAAGTATCCTTCCGGCAACTCTCGATTTGCATTTTTATCCATCACACCTAGCATACTGCTGGCTATAATTTGCATTTGCTTTCACCACAAACATGTCAAATAAGGCTGGGAAATAATTAACTCAGCACAATGATATGAGGCCTGTGACTGTCCATGGAGGTCTTTGATGCAGGTTTTGGGTCTATGTATGACTTATTCGAAACGTGCACGTCTCTGTGACGTGACATCATTTATGATGATATTGTGTGCTTAGGGCATCCATGAATGATTCCGTGTACACGGCATTGTGAAATGATGAAATATCTCCAGTATGAAAAAATATCTCACTATCACTGACACTGACTGTTTTAACCAGTATAAATGCATATTGCAATATAGATGATGCTTTGGTTTGCTTTTGTGCCTCTTGATCTGTGATAGCAAATACCAATAAGCGTTCAAAAGCGCGTGTCGCCTCAGAATAATTCCATGGAAAAATAGAATGATATATATTAGTTACGTTGGAATAGTGAATATATGAACAGGAATAACTACAAAATCCTCAACTGGTAAAGGCCTAAAACCTGACATATACGCATCAAACACTTAATTGGATATAACGTATGAGGCATCGAAGTGCATCTTTTTTAGGGTAGACACAGACATGGGTTCCTAATAAACACTATTGAGGCACCTTCTGCTTTCTTGGTTGAGTCAATAGCAGATGATGAACCTCCAACGGTTGAACCACATATTGATAAATACGGTTCACGGGGAGAAATTGTTTGGTTTATGCATCAAACGCACATAAATAAGACGACCAACCAATTTGTTCTGACACAGATTAGAATATTATAGATAACATTAATTCACTAATGTTAACAACAATCTGAGGCCTTATACCCTCAATATCTACACACCTTCTGTGCCGATCTACAGTTTTACATTTGTCAAGACATATATCTTGGAACAGCAACCTATATCCAGACTGGGAGCCATAATAGCCAAGGCCAACGAAGAATTAGAGTGACGAAAAGGCATTCTACCTACAAAGAGAGGGAAAACGATTAATGTGTATTTATTGCCATCGCAACTCCCCCTCCGTTGCTCTGTCCAAGGTCAGTTCAGAACTCATTTATTTCGTGACAACAATTATTCGTTACCAGGAAGATGAGAAACTTAGATACAGCGCAGAGTCGCCTATATGTTCTTGACGAATATCTGCTGGTATGATGCAGGCGACGTCTCATACTTTTTTTATGCAATAAATATCTAAAGGGGAAGGCCTTCCAAAATTATGCTCTGAATTCAGTCTTCACGCGTACTTAAGCATAATGTAGCAAATTTACTCTTTTTATGAAACTAATTCATCTCAGTGGTTGTCATACCATTTATGGTTGCAGAGATTCATCTTTGATTATGTTAATTCAAAACATACATCTATTAAGATAGTACAGTTTATATTCAACACCTTCATTAGACTGCAAGAAGATGTCGATAATCCGAACATTTGCTTTATGGCATAACTGTGATAACTGTGAACGTTTTGTTGAGTTCAGCCACCATCTGTTGTGAATTTCATATTGCAAGAAAGGTAAAAGAAAGATTCTATGATATTGGAAAGAATTTTCTGGAATGCAGCTTCTTTGGGAAATTAGTATACAGACAAATGAAGCGATTTGTCATTGCCATAATGAATCAGTGACGATAGGGCATGTTCCGCTTGTTAACCAGCTTAACAAGACCACGTAACTGGCACAAAAGCACAACACTGTAGCTGTCTAATATATCATAAACAGTTCAAGCGTTGAACAGACTTCACCTGCTTTGACTGAAATGTAATTCATGTAAACGATGACTCACTATTCAGTTTTAGCATTTTTTTAAAAGATGAATTACAGTGAGGTCAATTTAGTGCGGTTAACACTTTGTCTATTTTGATGCGGTTGTCACAAGAACATCACTTACATTGACAACAATACAGCGGTGACTGGTATTTATCTTAAAGTTTGTGTGATGTCGTGAATGCTTGTACCGTTTCCAAATGTATGGCCTCGTGAAATCAGTCATACAGACAGCATAGCATACTTAGTTTTTTGTAAGCAGCTTAAGCAGCACCTGCCACTACAAAAGGTCCCGCAGTTCAAAATGGCAGATTTACATGAGTTGGAATCCCGACTGCCCCCTCGCTCGTGTTTCGCTGTGTCCTAACGACAAGCCGCGTTAATGCAAGATGTATTTGTATCGATAGTGAGAAATAATAGACCCGCATCGAATTCGGCCGTAAATAACCGTGAATTGTGTTTTGATTGAAATGATATTCCAAATGATACTAGGGCAGAAAGAGAAGCAGCCAAACATCAACGGGCCACGCGGAGGCCTCAATAACATTGGCAAATGTGAGTTTGACCAATTTGCTCGATGTCTAACCAATCTAACTCAAACGCTCATGAAAATCGTGTATTGTTACGATGTGACTAAAATTTGAGCCATGACCGCCGCAAAAAATGTTGAATATGCCAGTTGTCATAGATTTGTATGTTCCAATATCCCCCTTGCATTACGCACTGCACGAGTGTTGCCGCGCTGTGCTGCTGGTCCACTTCTCATAATCAAGACGGCAGAAGTTATCTTCCTGGCATCGCTAGTTTTGCTTATTTACCATCTCATAATGGAAACAGGTCGGACTGAGAGCTAGATGAAAAGCAGCAGCCGTCTAATGGGTATGATATTTGCGCTACCTATTGATGTTAATTTTAAACAAACATCATTGCGGACTTATTATGATAATTGAGCTAATTTGCTATTAATAGATAGTAAACATGTACGTATACGACTTTTTTCGAATACATTAAGACTGATCTGGGTATATATATATATATATATATATATATAAATATATATATATATATATATATATATATATATATATATATATATATATATATATTTATATATATATACACGTTAATGTATCTCGAAATATAGGATGTGGGTGGCCATATGTAAAATATTAACTACTTAATATTTACACAAGTTGGAATCCCGACGGACCCCCTCGCTCGTGATTTGCTGTGTCCTTAATGCAAGACATGGGTAGTAATAGATAATAAATCAGCACCAACTGCTGCCGGTAATAACAGATACTTGCGTTTTGATTGATATGATATTTCAAATGAAACAGGGGTAGGGTTAGCACGAGAAGCAGCCAATCATCAACGAGGAGGCCAAAATAACATTAACACAGTATGTCCAACCAATCAAACTCAAACGCTCATGAAAATCGTTTATTGCTACGATATGACTGAACTTTGAGCCTGGTCACCACAAATAATGTTGAATATTCAAGTTGTCCTATATTTGTATTGACCAATATCCCACCTGGAATACACAGTGTTCTAGTGCTGTCGCGCTGTAGTGCTGGTCCACTTCTCGTGATGATGTTTATAGAAGTTATCCTCCTGACATCACTTGTTTGCATATTTACTATATAATTATGGAAGGTGATTGGACTGACAGATAAATGAAAAGCAGCAGTGTTTGCGCTAGCTAAAGATGCTTGTTTAAAAAACATCAGTTCCGACTGATAAGACTAATTTCGCTTATTTGCTATTTATAGATAGTAAACATATGCGTTTCGACGCCTCTCGAATACATAAGGACTGAGCTGTGTCAATTCGCATTTTTAGAAGAGTTTTAGCTCTGAGCACAACGCGCTGATTGCATGAAACTAAATAGCTCGCATATTTGGTTTCCGCGTATATTATGTGGCCTGGTTTATGTGTTTAATCCAATATATACACAATTAAACATTTCTGTTAACTAAGAGTTTACCAGGACAGATATGTTTTTGTAGCTGTATGTAATAACAGAATATGTTGAATACATCTGATTACATACCAAATATGGTTAAAAGACCAGTGTTAGCATTTTTACTCTAAGCGCTTTTTGAACCAAATTGATCCAACGTGGAGTTGACTTTGGACTGAACTCATGTTTTTTCACCTGTGTATATTATGATTTAAGTACGCTAATAATCAAACTGTCTTACTTAGAGTTAACAGTAACACGAGAACTAAAGATAGGTTGCTAAAATGCTACATCACACTAGAAATGCCTTTTGTGCCTTGCTTCACGACGGGAGCATAACGCGTATATGGCAACACATTTAAGCCGTCAACCCATTATCCTATTATGCAATGAATGATGTGGGCACCCATAACTAAATTCCCGAATTCATCATAATTGAAGACAACCGTCTGGGTTGCGATTGCTGCCCTTTAAGGTCCCTGTAGACACCTATCTTTACTTACAACTTCTTATTTCTTAAAATTAAAGAGGTGTGTGTAAGAATAACCTTCACTATTGCAAGCAGTATGAATAAACCAGAAAATGAATATATCATGATAAAAAAATGAAATTTGTTTTCTTTATATAAAAGTTTCCAGTTAACATGTTCGCTTCAGAATCATTTGTATCAATAACAATTCGAAATGGGCATATTAGTGAATAACAGCTTGCGATAATTTGAGCTACTTATTTGGTAGACACAAGCGGTCGTTTTAGAAGAAGTATGTTAATACACCAGCTCATGCATTAACATATAATGCTCTTTTGATCATATCTAAAATAGCATTATTAAATTCTGGGCAGATTTATACATTCTTCGATTATAAAAATACATCTCGGAATTGACCAACGTAACCTGGCGATGCGGTATACATCTTCCAAAGCAGCAAATGGGCGTGGTTTTAGCTGTGCTTACTTTGGCAGTTTCTTATCATCCCCAAATATCTACCAACAGCCAACAACCAGCGTTTCTGCTCTGCGTCTGGACAACTGAGCTTTGCGCGCTGATTACATACATCTCTGCCCCTTCCCTCTCGTCTCCATTACTTCATCTTACCCCTTGCTGCATCCCTCGCTGCAGAGCTAACAAACCTCATTCTGCCCATCAACTCAGTCGGTTGCTTGCATTAACACCGTGGCCGCGTGACGTCCAATATTGTTGTTGACTTCCACGCTCAACTTGAGGTCGTCTTTTTATACCTGGACGCTTTTGTTGCTCTTTTTGTCTGATATCTTAGCCATTGTTTATGGTATTTATACAATTGACTTAACGTAGATCAGACACAGCATCCCGCACAACTCAAATACTCACTTACTTCGTTAGTACATCACAAGGAATTCTTTATTGGGTTGTTCCACCTAATAACAACTAAGAGAATGATCCTGTGGCACCAAATGACTCCATTTTACGTGTCAAAATGCTGGAACTATTCATTTAAAATAAAGGCTGACATTAGGTGCAAGTAGCCAAACGTGCTGCTTTTATGTTCGATACAATATTGAATGCATTATCAATGACATTCGTTGTGCGTGCGTGGGTGGGTCAGTCCTTGTCTGCTCCTTTGCCCACATATTTATATAAAGTACCTTAGAATACTCTTATGAACACCCTGTGTATTTCAACCAGTTATGGCATGTGTCAATGAACAGGTTGAAATGAATAAAAATATTATTAGAAAAAACGCATACTATCTTAAGCTACTTTTAGAATTATTTTCGGTCAAATATATGGAACGTTGAAATCGAATGGGATGTTCTGGAGTCGGAAAAATATGTGCATTTAATGGTCACTATGACAAATACGGTATTTATGTGCCAGACTAGACCACGTCGGCTAAGTAAAATAATTGGAAAATCAGCTGTACATTTGATATTACCCTGGACAGTAAAAGATAGTGCTGTATGCTGTCAGTTGAAGATGTGTTATGTGGTCGTTCACTTATGTAAAACAGTGTCAGTATTCAAGTTCAAAAGTCAAATCGACTTTTTTTGCGATCGTTGTAGAATTTGAATCATAAAGTAATGGCAAAGTTAGATAAATCATATTTCACTTATAATGGTTTTATGATACAATAAACGAGCGGATGCATATTTGGTCGATAACCTACATATGAGTTATACATCTTAACAGATTAATGGTAGGGGAACACGAATCACACTCAAGCTAATGGGCTAAATACTATGTAGACATTATGAATAAAGATAATAATCTAACATGGAGCAGAGACCGACTAATATCAACTTATACCACTTTCACAGCCAGATGGATACTACAACAAAGCCAATACGGTCAACTAGAGACCATATACGACCGCGTCTCATCATACTTTCTTTGTATGAACATCCGCATACTTCCGGTCGTTAAGTATCCTTCCGGCAACTCTCGATTTGCATTTTTATCCATCACACCTAGCATACTGCTGGCTATAATTTGCATTTGCTTTCACCACAAACATGTCAAATAAGGCTGGGAAATAATTAACTCAGCACAATGATATGAGGCCTGTGACTGTCCATGGAGGTCTTTGATGCAGGTTTTGGGTCTATGTATGACTTATTCGAAACGTGCACGTCTCTGTGACGTGACATCATTTATGATGATATTGTGTGCTTAGGGCATCCATGAATGATTCCGTGTACACGGCATTGTGAAATGATGAAATATCTCCAGTATGAAAAAATATTCTCACTATCACTGACACTGACTGTTTTAACCAGTATAAATGCATATTGCAATATAGATGATGCTTTGGTTTGCTTTTGTGCCTCTTGATCTGTGATAGCAAATACCAATAAGCGTTTCAAAAGCGCGTGTCGCCTCAGAATAATTCCATGGAAAAATAGAATGATATATATTAGTTACGTTGGAATAGTGAATATATGAACAGGAATAACTACAAAATCCTCAACTGGTAAAGGCCTAAAACCTGACATATACGCATCAAACACTTAATTGGATATAACGTATGAGGCATCGAAGTGCATCTTTTTTAGGGTAGACACAGACATGGGTTCCTAATAAACACTATTGAGGCACCTTCTGCTTTCTTGGTTGAGTCAATAGCAGATGATGAACCTCCAACGGTTGAACCACATATTGATAAATACGGTTCACGGGGAGAAATTGTTTGGTTTATGCATCAAACGCACATAAATAAGACGACCAACCAATTTGTTCTGACACAGATTAGAATATTATAGATAACATTAATTCACTAATGTTAACAACAATCTGAGGCCTTATACCCTCAATATCTACACACCTTCTGTGCCGATCTACAGTTTACATTTGTCAAGACATATATCTTGGAACAGCAACCTATATCCAGACTGGGAGCCATAATAGCCAAGGCCAACGAAGAATTAGAGTGACGAAAAGGCATTCTACCTACAAAGAGAGGGAAAACGATTAATGTGTATTTATTGCCATCGCAACTCCCCCTCCGTTGCTCTGTCCAAGGTCAGTTCAGAACTCATTTATTTCGTGACAACAATTATTCGTTACCAGGAAGATGAGAAACTTAGATACAGCGCAGAGTCGCCTATATGTTCTTGACGAATATCTGCTGGTATGATGCAGGCGACGTCTCATACTTTTTTTATGCAATAAATATCTAAAGGGGAAGGCCTTCCAAAATTATGCTCTGAATTCAGTCTTCACGCGTACTTAAGCATAATGTAGCAAATTTACTCTTTTATGAAACTAATTCATCTCAGTGGTTGTCATACCATTTATGGTTGCAGAGATTCATCTTTGATTATGTTAATTCAAAACATACATCTATTAAGATAGTACAGTTTATATTCAACACCTTCATTAGACTGCAAGAAGATGTCGATAATCCGAACATTTGCTTTATGGCATAACTGTGATAACTGTGAACGTTTTGTTGAGTTCAGCCACCATCTGTTGTGAATTTCATATTGCAAGAAAGGTAAAAGAAAGATTCTATGATATTGGAAAGAATTTTCTGGAATGCAGCTTCTTTGGGAAATTAGTATACAGACAAATGAAGCGATTTGTCATTGCCATAATGAATCAGTGACGATAGGGCATGTTCCGCTTGTTAACCAGCTTAACAAGACCACGTAACTGGCACAAAAGCACAACACTGTAGCTGTCTAATATATCATAAACAGTTCAAGCGTTGAACAGACTTCACCTGCTTTGACTGAAATGTAATTCATGTAAACGATGACTCACTATTCAGTTTTAGCATTTTTTTAAAAGATGAATTACAGTGAGGTCAATTTAGTGCGGTTAACACTTTGTCTATTTTGATGCGGTTGTCACAAGAACATCACTTACATTGACAACAATACAGCGGTGACTGGTATTTATCTTAAAGTTTGTGTGATGTCGTGAATGCTTGTACCGTTTCCAAATGTATGGCCTCGTGAAATCAGTCATACAGACAGCATAGCATACTTAGTTTTTTGTAAGCAGCTTAAGCAGCACCTGCCACTACAAAAGGTCCCGCAGTTCAAAATGGCAGATTTACATGAGTTGGAATCCCGACTGCCCCCTCGCTCGTGTTTCGCTGTGTCCTAACGACAAGCCGCGTTAATGCAAGATGTATTTGTATCGATAGTGAGAAATAATAGACCCGCATCGAATTCGGCCGTAAATAACCGTGAATTGTGTTTTGATTGAAATGATATTCCAAATGATACTAGGGCAGAAAGAGAAGCAGCCAAACATCAACGGGCCACGCGGAGGCCTCAATAACATTGGCAAATGTGAGTTTGACCAATTTGCTCGATGTCTAACCAATCTAACTCAAACGCTCATGAAAATCGTGTATTGTTACGATGTGACTAAAATTTGAGCCATGACCGCCGCAAAAAATGTTGAATATGCCAGTTGTCATAGATTTGTATGTTCCAATATCCCCCTTGCATTACGCACTGCACGAGTGTTGCCGCGCTGTGCTGCTGGTCCACTTCTCATAATCAAGACGGCAGAAGTTATCTTCCTGGCATCGCTAGTTTTGCTTATTTACCATCTCATAATGGAAACAGGTCGGACTGAGAGCTAGATGAAAAGCAGCAGCCGTCTAATGGGTATGATATTTGCGCTACCTATTGATGTTAATTTTAAACAAACATCATTGCGGACTTATTATGATAATTGAGCTAATTTGCTATTAATAGATAGTAAACATGTACGTATACGACTTTTTTCGAATACATTAAGACTGATCTGGGTATATATATATATATATATATATATATATATATATATATATATATATATATATATATATATATATATATATATATATATATATTTATATATATATATATACACGTTAATGTATCTCGAAATATAGGATGTGGGTGGCCATATGTAAAATATTAACTACTTAATATTTACACAAGTTGGAATCCCGACGGACCCCCTCGCTCGTGATTTGCTGTGTCCTTAATGCAAGACATGGGTAGTAATAGATAATAATCAGCACCAACTGCTGCCGGTAATAACAGATACTTGCGTTTTGATTGATATGATATTTCAAATGAAACAGGGGTAGGGTTAGCACGAGAAGCAGCCAATCATCAACGAGGAGGCCAAAATAACATTAACACAGTATGTCCAACCAATCAAACTCAAACGCTCATGAAAATCGTTTATTGCTACGATATGACTGAACTTTGAGCCTGGTCACCACAAATAATGTTGAATATTCAAGTTGTCCTATATTTGTATTGACCAATATCCCACCTGGAATACACAGTGTTCTAGTGCTGTCGCGCTGTAGTGCTGGTCCACTTCTCGTGATGATGTTTATAGAAGTTATCCTCCTGACATCACTTGTTTGCATATTTACTATATAATTATGGAAGGTGATTGGACTGACAGATAAATGAAAAGCAGCAGTGTTTGCGCTAGCTAAAGATGCTTGTTTAAAAAACATCAGTTCCGACTGATAAGACTAATTTCGCTTATTTGCTATTTATAGATAGTAAACATATGCGTTTCGACGCCTCTCGAATACATAAGGACTGAGCTGTGTCAATTCGCATTTTTAGAAGAGTTTTAGCTCTGAGCACAACGCGCTGATTGCATGAAACTAAATAGCTCGCATATTTGGTTTCCGCGTATATTATGTGGCCTGGTTTATGTGTTTAATCCAATATATACACAATTAAACATTTCTGTTAACTAAGAGTTTACCAGGACAGATATGTTTTTGTAGCTGTATGTAATAACAGAATATGTTGAATACATCTGATTACATACCAAATATGGTTAAAAGACCAGTGTTAGCATTTTTACTCTAAGCGCTTTTTGAACCAAATTGATCCAACGTGGAGTTGACTTTGGACTGAACTCATGTTTTTTCACCTGTGTATATTATGATTTAAGTACGCTAATAATCAAACTGTCTTACTTAGAGTTAACAGTAACACGAGAACTAAAGATAGGTTGCTAAAATGCTACATCACACTAGAAATGCCTTTTGTGCCTTGCTTCACGACGGGAGCATAACGCGTATATGGCAACACATTTAAGCCGTCAACCCATTATCCTATTATGCAATGAATGATGTGGGCACCCATAACTAAATTCCCGAATTCATCATAATTGAAGACAACCGTCTGGGTTGCGATTGCTGCCCTTTAAGGTCCCTGTAGACACCTATCTTTACTTACAACTTCTTATTTCTTAAAATTAAAGAGGTGTGTGTAAGAATAACCTTCACTATTGCAAGCAGTATGAATAAACCAGAAAATGAATATATCATGATAAAAAAATGAAATTTGTTTTCTTTATATAAAAGTTTCCAGTTAACATGTTCGCTTCAGAATCATTTGTATCAATAACAATTCGAAATGGGCATATTAGTGAATAACAGCTTGCGATAATTTGAGCTACTTATTTGGTAGACACAAGCGGTCGTTTTAGAAGAAGTATGTTAATACACCAGCTCATGCATTAACATATAATGCTCTTTTGATCATATCTAAAATAGCATTATTAAATTCTGGGCAGATTTATACATTCTTCGATTATAAAAATACATCTCGGAATTGACCAACGTAACCTGGCGATGCGGTATACATCTTCCAAAGCAGCAAATGGGCGTGGTTTTAGCTGTGCTTACTTTGGCAGTTTCTTATCATCCCAAATATCTACCAACAGCCAACAACCAGCGTTTCTGCTCTGCGTCTGGACAACTGAGCTTTGCGCGCTGATTACATACATCTCTGCCCCTTCCCTCTCGTCTCCATTACTTCATCTTACCCCTTGCTGCATCCCTCGCTGCAGAGCTAACAAACCTCATTCTGCCCATCAACTCAGTCGGTTGCTTGCATTAACACCGTGGCCGCGTGACGTCCAATATTGTTGTTGACTTCCACGCTCAACTTGAGGTCGTCTTTTTATACCTGGACGCTTTTGTTGCTCTTTTTGTCTGATATCTTAGCCATTGTTTATGGTATTTATACAATTGACTTAACGTAGATCAGACACAGCATCCCGCACAACTCAAATACTCACTTACTTCGTTAGTACATCACAAGGAATTCTTTATTGGGTTGTTCCACCTAATAACAACTAAGAGAATGATCCTGTGGCACCAAATGACTCCATTTTACGTGTCAAAATGCTGGAACTATTCATTTAAAATAAAGGCTGACATTAGGTGCAAGTAGCCAAACGTGCTGCTTTTATGTTCGATACAATATTGAATGCATTATCAATGACATTCGTTGTGCGTGCGTGGGTGGGTCAGTCCTTGTCTGCTCCTTTGCCCACATATTTATATAAAGTACCTTAGAATACTCTTATGAACACCCTGTGTATTTCAACCAGTTATGGCATGTGTCAATGAACAGGTTGAAATGAATAAAAATATTATTAGAAAACGCATACTATCTTAAGCTACTTTTAGAATTATTTTCGGTCAAATATATGGAACGTTGAAATCGAATGGGATGTTCTGGAGTCGGAAAAATATGTGCATTTAATGGTCACTATGACAAATACGGTATTTATGTGCCAGACTAGACCACGTCGGCTAAGTAAAATAATTGGAAAATCAGCTGTACATTTGATATTACCCTGGACAGTAAAAGATAGTGCTGTATGCTGTCAGTTGAAGATGTGTTATGTGGTCGTTCACTTATGTAAAACAGTGTCAGTATTCAAGTTCAAAAGTCAAATCGACTTTTTTTGCGATCGTTGTAGAATTTGAATCATAAAGTAATGGCAAAGTTAGATAAATCATATTTCACTTATAATGGTTTTATGATACAATAAACGAGCGGATGCATATTTGGTCGATAACCTACATATGAGTTATACATCTTAACAGATTAATGGTAGGGGAACACGAATCACACTCAAGCTAATGGGCTAAATACTATGTAGACATTATGAATAAAGATAATAATCTAACATGGAGCAGAGACCGACTAATATCAACTTATACCACTTTCACAGCCAGATGGATACTACAACAAAGCCAATACGGTCAACTAGAGACCATATACGACCGCGTCTCATCATACTTTCTTTGTATGAACATCCGCATACTTCCGGTCGTTAAGTATCCTTCCGGCAACTCTCGATTTGCATTTTTATCCATCACACCTAGCATACTGCTGGCTATAATTTGCATTTGCTTTCACCACAAACATGTCAAATAAGGCTGGGAAATAATTAACTCAGCACAATGATATGAGGCCTGTGACTGTCCATGGAGGTCTTTGATGCAGGTTTTGGGTCTATGTATGACTTATTCGAAACGTGCACGTCTCTGTGACGTGACATCATTTATGATGATATTGTGTGCTTAGGGCATCCATGAATGATTCCGTGTACACGGCATTGTGAAATGATGAAATATCTCCAGTATGAAAAATATTCTCACTATCACTGACACTGACTGTTTTAACCAGTATAAATGCATATTGCAATATAGATGATGCTTTGGTTTGCTTTTGTGCCTCTTGATCTGTGATAGCAAATACCAATAAGCGTTCAAAAGCGCGTGTCGCCTCAGAATAATTCCATGGAAAAATAGAATGATATATATTAGTTACGTTGGAATAGTGAATATATGAACAGGAATAACTACAAAATCCTCAACTGGTAAAGGCCTAAAACCTGACATATACGCATCAAACACTTAATTGGATATAACGTATGAGGCATCGAAGTGCATCTTTTTTAGGGTAGACACAGACATGGGTTCCTAATAAACACTATTGAGGCACCTTCTGCTTTCTTGGTTGAGTCAATAGCAGATGATGAACCTCCAACGGTTGAACCACATATTGATAAATACGGTTCACGGGGAGAAATTGTTTGGTTTATGCATCAAACGCACATAAATAAGACGACCAACCAATTTGTTCTGACACAGATTAGAATATTATAGATAACATTAATTCACTAATGTTAACAACAATCTGAGGCCTTATACCCTCAATATCTACACACCTTCTGTGCCGATCTACAGTTTACATTTGTCAAGACATATATCTTGGAACAGCAACCTATA
Organism: Urechis unicinctus; assembly: GCA_034190875.2. Taxonomy (NCBI): domain Eukaryota; kingdom Metazoa; phylum Annelida; class Polychaeta; order Xenopneusta; family Urechidae; genus Urechis; species Urechis unicinctus. The sequence continues at coordinate 2,251 of JAXDRA010000089.1, read as the reverse complement.
TCCAGACTGGGAGCCATAATAGCCAAGGCCAACGAAGAATTAGAGTGACGAAAAGGCATTCTACCTACAAAGAGAGGGAAAACGATTAATGTGTATTTATTGCCATCGCAACTCCCCCTCCGTTGCTCTGTCCAAGGTCAGTTCAGAACTCATTTATTTCGTGACAACAATTATTCGTTACCAGGAAGATGAGAAACTTAGATACAGCGCAGAGTCGCCTATATGTTCTTGACGAATATCTGCTGGTATGATGCAGGCGACGTCTCATACTTTTTTTATGCAATAAATATCTAAAGGGGAAGGCCTTCCAAAATTATGCTCTGAATTCAGTCTTCACGCGTACTTAAGCATAATGTAGCAAATTTACTCTTTTTATGAAACTAATTCATCTCAGTGGTTGTCATACCATTTATGGTTGCAGAGATTCATCTTTGATTATGTTAATTCAAAACATACATCTATTAAGATAGTACAGTTTATATTCAACACCTTCATTAGACTGCAAGAAGATGTCGATAATCCGAACATTTGCTTTATGGCATAACTGTGATAACTGTGAACGTTTTGTTGAGTTCAGCCACCATCTGTTGTGAATTTCATATTGCAAGAAAGGTAAAAGAAAGATTCTATGATATTGGAAAGAATTTTCTGGAATGCAGCTTCTTTGGGAAATTAGTATACAGACAAATGAAGCGATTTGTCATTGCCATAATGAATCAGTGACGATAGGGCATGTTCCGCTTGTTAACCAGCTTAACAAGACCACGTAACTGGCACAAAAGCACAACACTGTAGCTGTCTAATATATCATAAACAGTTCAAGCGTTGAACAGACTTCACCTGCTTTGACTGAAATGTAATTCATGTAAACGATGACTCACTATTCAGTTTTAGCATTTTTTTAAAAGATGAATTACAGTGAGGTCAATTTAGTGCGGTTAACACTTTGTCTATTTTGATGCGGTTGTCACAAGAACATCACTTACATTGACAACAATACAGCGGTGACTGGTATTTATCTTAAAGTTTGTGTGATGTCGTGAATGCTTGTACCGTTTCCAAATGTATGGCCTCGTGAAATCAGTCATACAGACAGCATAGCATACTTAGTTTTTTGTAAGCAGCTTAAGCAGCACCTGCCACTACAAAAGGTCCCGCAGTTCAAAATGGCAGATTTACATGAGTTGGAATCCCGACTGCCCCCTCGCGCTCGTGTTTCGCTGTGTCCTAACGACAAGCCGCGTTAATGCAAGATGTATTTGTATCGATAGTGAGAAATAATAGACCCGCATCGAATTCGGCCGTAAATAACCGTGAATTGTGTTTTGATTGAAATGATATTCCAAATGATACTAGGGCAGAAAGAGAAGCAGCCAAACATCAACGGGCCACGCGGAGGCCTCAATAACATTGGCAAATGTGAGTTTGACCAATTTGCTCGATGTCTAACCAATCTAACTCAAACGCTCATGAAAATCGTGTATTGTTACGATGTGACTAAAATTTGAGCCATGACCGCCGCAAAAAAAATGTTGAATATGCCAGTTGTCATAGATTTGTATGTTCCAATATCCCCCTTGCATTACGCACTGCACGAGTGTTGCCGCGCTGTGCTGCTGGTCCACTTCTCATAATCAAGACGGCAGAAGTTATCTTCCTGGCATCGCTAGTTTTGCTTATTTACCATCTCATAATGGAAACAGGTCGGACTGAGAGCTAGATGAAAAGCAGCAGCCGTCTAATGGGTATGATATTTGCGCTACCTATTGATGTTAATTTTAAACAAACATCATTGCGGACTTATTATGATAATTGAGCTAATTTGCTATTAATAGATAGTAAACATGTACGTATACGACTTTTTTCGAATACATTAAGACTGATCTGGGTATATATATATATATATATATATATATATATATATATATATATATATATATATATATATATATATATATATATATATATATATATATATTTATATATATATACACGTTAATGTATCTCGAAATATAGGATGTGGGTGGCCATATGTAAAATATTAACTACTTAATATTTACACAAGTTGGAATCCCGACGGACCCCCTCGCTCGTGATTTGCTGTGTCCTTAATGCAAGACATGGGTAGTAATAGATAATAAATCAGCACCAACTGCTGCCGGTAATAACAGATACTTGCGTTTTGATTGATATGATATTTCAAATGAAACAGGGGTAGGGTTAGCACGAGAAGCAGCCAATCATCAACGAG
>JAXDRA010000087.1:0-43724 GCA_034190875.2 Urechis unicinctus | reverse complement strand
CATGACAGGAACAACGCTTGCCTTCTGGCAGCGCTCAACCATAAGGATGAAGCAACTGCAAGATTGCCCACTACTTCGTATCAGCACATCACCTTCACGATCCATCTGAGTTTGGCGATTAATTAAGACAGAGAAAAATTATTTCAGATATGGCGAAAAACTGCTGCCAATATCATCACTGAACTGCCGCAATAGAAAGGGTTAATAGTTGGGATATTTATTGCCATTCATACCCTTGGTAGGGACCTAAAATGGAATACGCATTTCCACTTTTCCTGTAACGTTGTGGTGGATTGGATAAAAACCATTCAATGGAAGTCATTTTTATTTTAGAAAAGACACCCTAATGAGAATGTGGCGATATCGAATACTTAGCCTCATTGCACAACACTATAATGTATGGTCAAAAAATAGCTCTACCAAACCCTCGTCTCTTGCTGATTTACTGCCAACATTATTTCCATTCAAAAATTACTTATCAACCGTTTTAATAACAAAAGCGATGGATCATTCACCTGGCCGCGTCCAAGCCAACTAAGGATCATTCTTCTGTTGTTAACTATCTTGGCAGGTATATCAAAAGACCACCTATCGCCCAATCCAACTCAAACACTATGATGGGAAACATCGTCATTTTTACTTTTCTTAACCACAAAAATGGTAAATATGAAAATGCCAATATGGGCACTGATGAATTTATCAGACGGTTTATCAACACATCCCAGACAAGCATGCCAGAAGAATTAGATACTACGGACTTTTTGCTAATCGAAATGTGTCCAGATTATTACCCCTGGTATACAAAGCATTAAACCTGACTCAAAAGGCATTTCATAAAACATACTACGCATTGCAGATGGAGCTGGTCATTTAGGCTTAATCCTCTAAAATGTATATTGTGTGGAAGCGCTATGCGGCTTCATTGACATCACTGTAGGAAAAACCGCAAAAAGAATTTGCGCAATCATATGCATGATCTAGCCTCCATGAGGCCGGTACATTAGTACCGCACGGCCACAATTGTATCTAAACAAAGTATAAGTGATCTAGAATTACACAGTTTTATACCATCGCTTGCCACTCTCAGCTCTGAAAATTTATAAAGATATTTGCATAAAACATTTATGATTATTTTATAATCATTTAATGTGTGCATATTATGACCGACAGTTTTATTGAAATTCCTAATTATCGAGCTGTTGATAAGGATGGAGACACCATTGATTTTATGTTTTCTGAAACGCGAGCAGAGCACGATGCCTTTGCTTTTTTGAAGAAAGCCATTGGCAGTCACGGTTTGCCAGAAAAGGTTACCATAGATAAAAGTGGCTCTAATGAGGCCGCACTGATCTCCTGAACGCTTACCTAATGATTCTGGGGCTTTGGACACATTTTTGGGTTGAGGATCGACAAATTAAGTATCTCAACAACCAGATTGAGCAGGATCATCGCTTTATTAAAAAGCGCGTTAAACCCATGATGGGATTTAAGTCCAGAAAATCTCTTGAATCCACTATTTGCTGGAATGAGTTGATTCATATGCTTCGTAAAGGACAATTTGAAGATGCTGGAAACATGACCGTGTTTGAACAATTTTATACGCTCGCGGGTCTATCCAGCAAAAGTGTAAATCATGCCAAGCTATGTAAAAACATAACGCTGACATGGAGCACAAAAGATGAAACCTAGAAAATATTTGGGGCATAACTGCAATTTTACATGCATTAGCTGCTTCCATTGCTTGTCTTCAACCCAGTTTGGTCTTATGCTTTGCAAAAAGGAGGTTTAGTTAATTTTTAATAAAGGGGGTTATGGAAAGCGGGCATCTAGAAGCTGAACTATCGTCTCATTTGGGTTCCGAATTAAGCAACCAAAGATCTGCCATTGGCAATAGCAGGAATGGCGTTTACACATAAAAACAGTGCATAGTGAGCAAGGATCTAATTGAAGTCAGAACACACTCGTGATAGGGCAGGGTAGCTTTGAACCGCAGCCATATTCTCAAAAGGAAAGACGAGCATAGACGGTCTGGATGATAAAAATTATATCTCTTTATGCCAAAAGGCATGGAGTTTCTGATATTCAAGGTCAGGCCGGCTTCGCCGGCAGATTGACTTACTCCTCGCAACATTTATAGTTTGAGCGGTGTTTATCAATTTGTAATATTCTTAGGTGTCAGCACCAGCCCCCAAGACCCTAAAAAACCTTCTCCAAAAAGAGCGGTCATGGTTATCTTATTACCAAAAAAACCCATCTGGATATTCATGAGCACAAAGCTAACGTCATATGCGACATGGATAAGCTGGCGGTTTATCTGTCAGGGGTCGTGCGTATCATGAATGTGAAAACCCAGAATGCACTCATAGCAAGTTCATCCCTTTTACTTGCAAACAACGCTTTTGCCCTTCTTGTGGCATGCGCTCAACCAATCAATGGATTGACAGGCAGACTGCAAGATTGCCCACTACTTCGTATCAGCACATCACCTTCAACGATCCCATCTGAGTTTTGGCGATTAATTAAGACAGAGAAAAATTATTTCAGATATGGCGAAAACTGCTGCCAATATCCATCACTGAACTTGCCGCAAAGAAAAGGGTAATAGTTTGGGATATTTATTGCCATTCATACCTTTGGTAGGGAACCTAAAATGGAATACGCATATCCACTTGTCTGTAACGTGTGGTGGATTGGATAAAAACACAATCAATGGAAGTCTATTTATTTTAGAAAAGACACCCTAATGGGAATGTTGGCGATATCGAATACTTACATTAGTACCACACGGCACAATGTATCTAACAATATAAGTGATCTAGAATTACACAGTTTTTTATTACCATCGCTTGCCAACTATCAGCTCTTGAAAATTTATACAGATATTTGCATAAACATTTATGATTCTTTATAATCATTTTAAGGTGTGCATATTATAACCGACAGTTTTTTGAAATTCCTAATTATCAAGATCAGCTTTTTGAACTGTACGGCACTAAATGTAAGCACGAGCTTAATTAGTAGTGTAACTAATTATGCTGTTCTGGACGAAGTCCGCTCATGGCAATGCAGGCCCTTGGAGCGCCTATATATGATTGCATATGTTTGATTGCCTTATGATTAAGGTCAGGCAGGATAAGCGTATCATCAATAAAGCGGTATATGTGGTCCTTGGGATCGATAGCGATGGGCATAAAGATATCTTGGGACTTTGGATCAATGAAACAGAAGGTGCTAAGTTTTGGCTTTCGTGTTTACAGAACTGAAAAACAGAGGATTACAAGACATATTGATCGTCTGCTCTGATAACCTAACAGGAATGACAGATGCTATTGCTGCTGTCTCTACCCTAAAGCAGACCATCAGCTTTGCATTGTCCATCAAATCCGTAACAGCATGAAATACGCTTCATACAAGCATCGTAAAGCGTTGTGTGCTGACTTAAAGCCCATATACACTGCAGTGAATGAGGATGAAGCTCAGGATGCGCTGAGTTCCTTTGAAGCAAAATGGGGTAAACAATACCCGCATATTGCTAAATCCTGGTATGATAACTGGGATCATCTGGTTTTATTTTTGCAGTATCCAGAGGAGATTAGGCGCATTATATACACTACTAACGCAATTGAGTCGTTGAATAATCAATTGCGTAAGGTCACTCGAAATAAGCGTGTTTTTCCTAATGATGCTGCTGCATTAAAAGCATTCTACCTGGTGATCGAGTCCATCCTAAAAAAATGGACAATGCCTATCAGAAATTGGCGCAATGAATCAAATTTCCGGATGAGCGGTGTAATGAATTTACACTTATATGATAGACCCACGCTCGCCATTTCCGGATATGACTTGAGGCAGTTACTTGGTGTATGTCATGTTTTTTACATTTACACAGTTAGAGATCCTCTGAATTTACGATCATGGATTCTTTTTTACCAATTCTTAAGCCTCCTTGCCTTATTTCAGCCGTATCATTTGCAATTAATCCCAACTTTTGGAATAAATAGATTAAATGCAACATTATGCCCTTTTGTGTTATCATAGCTATATATTTTTTTTTATCATCTCGCCCTCTTTTCCTTACCAGGAGTCATCCTTACCCTGCAATGCTCCAAAACTCATCTGGATCCGAGAAATTGTACTTTATTCAAATTGATCTAAACACATATCATTGCTGGGCATATATTTATAATAGATCCTTCAGATAAAATTTAAAAGATAAGCAAAACATCATCTCGAACACCTCTTTAAAAATCCTAGGAACACATCGTAATGCTTTTCCTTGGGGTTTATATGATTTTTTCTTATATTCTGGCATTACTTTCCATATAATTCTCCTTCGTATTCGACAACAGAAAGAGCTTGGTTTGAATTCATATTTGATAGGCAACCCTTTCACAGCGTGTTGGAGACTCACAACAGCCAATTGAAGATAAATCTTTGTACAAACGATCTAAATCGTCATGTTTTTTTTTATTTTAAAGATGCAACTAGCTCTTGTGAATAACACTTACATATTAATTTAGGGTTTATACACCATGAAAGTTTCAACTAAATCATTTATTTACCCCAAATTCTCAAAATCAAAGGCACTTGCTTGGACGGGGCTTAGAGATCAATGTCAACATTTAGCAACCATTTTTGCAGAACGCAACTCAACAAGAATCCTGCACACCAGCATCTATGATCACAATCGCATATCTTTGTGACAAAGATGCTATTTCTTTATAAACGTGTCTTCCGCTAATCTGATAGCAATCAGGGGTGGCAAGTAATCAATCTTTATCACGCCGTCTATCAACAAAGCTCCGAGAAGTTCCCTGCCTTATCACAATTTCAAAAGAATGAGACATTTCTCCCAATCAAGGAAGCCATCACAGAATAAATTTACAGCACGTTGTACTTTTTCCAGGGTTCGCCCTTCTCACCAAAAAATAAAATCACAGCCATGATATTTTTCTCAATTTAGTTACCAGGTAATCTTTCAAAATCGTCGCGGTATGATACCGGATTGAAAAAAAATAAAAAGATGACCGATGTGAAATTTGACTTATTATACTGTTCGATACCGTCCGGTACGATACCGTAACAACCCCCGTGCCATTCGAGTCCATTCGATACTGAACAAAACAGTTTAAAAATATAGGGTTTTCGCGATTTGGAGTGGCTGTGTTGCGAAGATAAACCACGGCTTGCTAAGCTGAAAAATAAGAATTATAGTCACTCCTTAAGTAGTTGATTTTTACTATCTAAGGAAATAAAACATGCAGAAAATAGCCATAAAGGAAAAAACAGGAGCCTAAAACTTTTTTACTTAGAAATGATTAACGCAGCTTTAGGGTGCTTAACGAAAAGCTCCGGATAAACATAATGAAATTCAGCCACTTCTAAAGGACAATTCCGGCGCAAAGGTCAAATATTGCCTATTTCGTTTTTGCACAGGAGGTTACATATAATCAATCAACCAAGGTACCTAAACTGCACCAAGGTGCTTGTCGTGCAGAAAGAGCGGCCCATATCGGAAACGTCCTGTAGCGGCCTTCGTTTGCTACATTCATCTTTTTGAATGCGAAGCGAAATTACCTGAAAGATGAAAAGGCGTGTTGTCAATACCAACATGAGATAGCTGCGCTATAGGGATCTTTATAGCCACTGTATGCAGCGACTAACACACAAGCTAGTTCAAGCTACGGCTAATCCACACAAAACTTTTGACGATGGGTTAATGGTCTACGCGCCTCTACTTTTCAAAGTCACAGCTTATTCCTCATCTTGTTTTCGTAAGACAGGGCGTATGAGCCAATAATGGCATAAACCTTAAAATCAATCAACTACCTATGGCGCAGAATGGCTGTCAAGAGCACTGTAGGTGGAATGCAGCAGCCTTTTTTTAGAGTAACAGACGCCATATTGGTCTGTTAGAACTGAAAATACACCGATGATTAGAAAACGCACCACGCTTTTGCCTGGTATCGAGCGGATTGCCAATGTAATCTGTAATAACGGCCTAGGTCAAAAATCTGTATAACGGCCAGCAACCATACAAAAATGATCAAAAAAATGAACAAAGCGCCCGCAAAGCCAGTAAACACTTCACTGTACAAAAAGAAGAAAAATAATAAAAAATAACAGTTTATGTTACCAGAATTTGAAGCACAAAAAGCTTTAAGCGGCTATTTGCTGCAAAGTAGGAAAAAGAAGTTGTTGTTAAAGCATGTCAGTTATAACGCCTCGGATGCAAATTCGGCAACGTGAAAATTTTCATGAAGGTCTCTGTTTTTAGCGATTGAACACACAGCAAAAACGTTGCAGTGACGAGAAGTTCTGAAAGGCAATCGTCAATTCTGTGAAGCCAATTAAATGATGGCAATGAGTTCGGTGTATTGATCTGAGACTGCAACACAGATAACGTATTCCTTGAGCTAGCGTTATGTCTGAAAGTATAAGAATTGCTTTAACTTGCTTGAGGTTCTGTCGTGAATGATTGCATCGTTGTAGAGGTTTGACCACAGCACGATTCACGCCTGGGTTGAACTACTATGCTGGTCCCAGTTAAGAAATTTTTCAGGAAAATAACAAACGTTATGGGTCATAGCAATTATTGGCGTTTGTACGAAAACGTATATCAAACTAAAGGAGGAAATGGGGTTATTTTGTATCGAGCTGTTGATAAGGATGGAGACACCATTGATTTTATGTTTTCTGAAACGCGAGCAGAGCACGATGCCTTTGCTTTTTTGAAGAAAGCCATTGGCAGTCACGTTTTGCCAAAAAGGTTACCATAGATAAAAGTGGCTCTAATGAGGCCGCACTGATACTCTGAAACGCTTACCTGCTTGTATTGGGGCTTGGACACATTTGGGTTTGAGGATCGAACAAATTAGCGTATCTCAACAACCAGATTGAGCAGGATCATCGCTTATTAAAAAGCGCGTTAAACCCATGATGGGATTTCAAGTCCAAAGAAAATCTCTTGAATCCACTATTGCTGGATATGAGAGTTGATTCATATGCTTCGTAAAGGAATTTGAAGATTGCTGGAAACATGACCCGTTTGAAACATTTTTATATACGCTCGCAGCATAAGTGCGCCCAAAGAAAGCCGTTTTCCCGTAAATGTACGCTCTCCCTACAATTTGCGACAGAACCATTAAGCTCGTGCTTACCATTATGTGCCGTACAGTTCAAAAAGCTGATCTTGAATATCAGAAACGCCCATGCCTTTGGCATAAAGAGATATAATTTTATCATCCATATTGCTATGCGCGTCTTTCCTTTTTGGTACTATCTGCGGTTCAAAGCTACCCTCCCTGATCACGAGGTGTTCTTGACCTCAATAGACCTTGCTCACTATGCACTGTTTTATGTGTAAACGCCATACCTGCTATTGCCAATGGCAGATCTTTGGTGCTTTTTCGTAACCCAAATGAGACGATAGTTCAGCTTCTAGTGCCCGCTCCATAACCCCCTTTTATTACCCTTTAACTAAACCACCTTTTTGCAAAGCAGATGACCAATCTGGGTTGGTTTTTTGCAATGGCATCTAATGCAGCAGTTACTGCCCCATTTATATTTTCTTCGTTCATCTTTTGTGCTCCATGTCAGTTATGTTTTTACATAGCTTGGCATGAATTTACACAGTTGGCCCCCTTCCGTCATTTGAAACGAAACACCCTAGGAAAAAATTTTATTTGCAAAATTTTTGTCCCGCTGTTTCTTGTCATGTTTTATTCTGTCAAGGCTGTGCGTTAGCACACCCTAAAAGGGTTGCCTTGATAGGATAAAATTTGACAACAAAATGGTTTCAAGCCGCTTATGGCTATAAGCGGCATGGAAAACTTATTATTGACGGAGAAAATACTAAATGGATGGAAAACATCTTCAACTGCTAACGAGCGTTTTTATATTGAGCGTCGCTTAGGCGAAAAAAGTCACTACGGCAGATAGCAAGTGAACTAGGAGTTGCACCAAGTACGGTATCAAATGAAATAAGACGCAATACTTTGCGAGATTTTGACGGGCTTTATTGTCATAGTGTGGGCTGAAAAACTAGCCATAGAGCGACGGGCTAAAGCAAAAGCTGGTAGTAAATTTGGCAAAATATCAGGAACATCAGAAAATTTGCAATTTAGAAGCAAATTCGTGAGCGATTGCGAACCCATACATCACCTGACGTTATTAGCGGGGAACTTGCCTTAAAGCATCAAGTCTCATTAAGTGAAAGCACCATATACCGTTATATAAAAGCTGATCGTGTGAATGGCGGTAAGTTATATAAAGACCTTCCGCATAGAGGTAAGCCCTACAATAAAAAAATTAGCAGCACTGATAAGTTAAGATAAAAAATAGAGTCGGTATTGAAGAGCGGCCTATCGTTGCTAATGAAAAAACAGAAGCAGGGCATTGGGAGTTAGACACCATATTCGGCAAGGATCAGAAATCTTTTTTTGCTGACTCTGGTAGATAAAGCAACAAAAACCACAATTGTTCGCAAACTTGCCAAATAAGCAAGCCGATACCGTTGCTGCTGCATTTGTACAGATCGCTGAATCAACATTATATGATTTTAAAAAAATTAGAACGTTAACATCAGACAATGGTTCTGAGTTTGCAATGCATGAAAGAATTTCAGAAATAACAGGGGCTAAGTTTTACTTCGCTAACCCATATCACTCATGGGAAAGAGGATTAAATGAGCATACTAATGGCTTAATCAGAAGATTTTATCCTAAAGGCACTGATTTTAATGATGTGTCAGATGACGATATAGCTCAACTTGAGCATATCTTAAATACTAGAGGACGCGCATCCCTTGGCTATAAAGCACCAAATGATCTATTTCTAGAGAAATTAAGAGCGGCATAGGGTATAAAGGTGTTTCGTTTCAGGTGACGGAGGGCCTGCTGGATAGACCCAGATTTCGCGCCGCTGGTCATTCTGGCTGGTGGCGCAGTTTTATAATGCGTAATCGACTGTTTAATTTGCGCGACAACATCAAGGGGCAGCCCAGTTGTTCTGGTAACCAAGTTTTCATCTATGCTTTCAAGCAACATACTTTTAGCGATGTTGAGTTTCTCTTTTTCGGCTCCGACCTGTTCGCCTTTGGCGATAAGGTCAGGTGCGTGTTTATCTAGGGCTTTTTTGGTGATGGTTTCTTCAAGTGTCATAGCCAATTTTCCTAGTCGAGTTGATTCGTCACTAATAATGCTAGAGGTTTCTTTTTCATTATTAAGTTCAGCTTCCTTGTACATAAATTGTATCAGCATATCAAGCAAATGTCCTTTACCCATTTTTTCGAGTTGGGCAATGATTCTTTTTTGGTGCATGCGCTTTAATACGGGCATGAATTTGTTTTCAAATTGAACGTGTTTTAGCAGCAGATAAGGGAATGCGGTTAGGGGGTTATCCAGCAATGATTCATCGGTCATGTGGCTAACATCGACCAGAGGGAAAAGGCTTAAACATAAGCTCTTTGGCGAGCTTTGGGTCATGGAAGTAGTCGAAGAAGTCAGTAGTGTGGGGGTAAGGGCTTTGTACGCCGTTATAGATCAGCACAGGGATGACGATAGGATAGTTTTTGTGACCGCGCTGCAAGTGATGGCGTATAGCCTTGCACATGTATTCAATTAAGCGGATGACCATGTATTCATCGGCGGTGGATTGATGTTCGCAGATAATGCTTATGTAGCCGAGGCCGTCTGTGGTTTTTACTTCAAAGACTTTGTCGGAGTGGGTTTGTTTGAATTCGTCATCGATAAAAGATGCATCAGTAGGCGTTAGTGTGTCCAAGAATAGGTGCTTTAATGTAGGCGCTGGTAGCGCACCAGATATACTAGAGCGAGCAAAATCAATATCAGCCATCATGCCCTTAAACAGGGAGTCAAAGCGTTTTTCTATTTTGGAGCCTTTGGGGATATCGGCCATGTATTTGATCCATGAAAGGGATGGTGCAAGTATACCGTAAAGTGGGTATGGGTTTGGCGGGTGTCAGCTAAGAGGTAAGATATTAAATGGGTTTCCTCAATTTTAGGGTGGTCAAGAAGAAGTTAGGCTCAAGTGTGGCGTGATGCTTAACAAGCAGATGCACAGTATTAGAGCGGCTATTTGTGGCTGGCAGGGGTATCTCAATGAGGCTTTCACTAAAAGCTTGCCGCGGTATTTGGTATTCTCACGGTCTCACCCTACGACAACCACAGTCAAATTATACTGGATAAGAGCTGATGCTGCATTAGGTATGGCCAGGCGGGGGCGGTAAATGCGTGTGACAACAACATAATGATCAACCCACAAAAATAATATTAAAGAGAACTAAAGGTATCATGATGGATATAATGGCCCATAGCCATATATAGCGACATCATTATTATAATAAAGACCATAAAGTAGGCAGAATTTATCATAAAAATAGATCTAAAAACGATCAGTCTAGGCTGCACCCATTTCAACCCGGCCGAATAAATGCCAAACAAAAAACATTATACACCAATAAATAAAGCCAATATAGGCCACCCAGGAGACACCCACCCCCAAGTAAACCCCCGCGGGCGAAGTGAGCGGAGCTATCAAGCGCAGCCGCGTCAGCGGCGTAGTGTAGGTAGCGACAGCTCATGAGCTGTCGCTACCTACACTACGCCGCTGACGCGGCTGCGCTTGATAGCTCCGCTCACTTCGCCCGCGGGGGTTTACTTGGGGGTGGGTGTCTCCTGGGTGGCCTATATTGGCTTTATTTATTGGTGTATAATGTTTTGTTTGGCATTTATTCGGCCGGTTGAAATGGGTGCAGCCTAGACTGATCGTTTTAGATCTATTTTTATGATAAATTCTGCCTACTTTATGGTCTTTATTATAATAATGATGTCGCTATATATGGCTATGGGCCATTATATCCATCATGATACCTTTTAGTTCTCTTTAATATTATTTTTGGTGGTTGATCATTATGTTGTGTCACACGCATTTTACCGCCCCCGCCTGGCCATACCTAATGCAGCATCAGCTCTTATCCAGTATAATTTGACTGTGGTTGTCGTAGGGTGAGACCGTGAGAATACCAAATACCGCGGCAAGCTTTTAGTGAAAGCCTCATTGAGATACCCCTGCCAGCCACAAATAGCCGCTCTAATACTGTGCATCTGCTTGTTAAGCATCACGCCACACTTGAGCCTAACTTCTTCTTGACCACCCTAAAATTGAGGAAACCCATTTAATATCTTACCTCTTAGCTGACACCGCCAAACCCATACCCACTTTACGGTATACTTGCACCATCCCTTTCATGGATCAAATACATGGCCGATATCACCAAAGGCTCCAAAATAGAAAAACGCTTTGACTCCCTGTTTAAGGGCATGATGGCTGATATTGATTTTGCTCGCTCTAGTATATCTGGTGCGCTACCAGCGCCTACATTAAAGCACCTATTCTTGGACACACTAACGCCTACTGATGCATCTTTTATCGATGACGAATTCAAACAAACCCACTCCGACAAAGTCTTTGAAGTAAAAACCACAGACGGCCTCGGCTACATAAGCATTATCTGCGAACATCAATCCACCGCCGATGAATACATGGTCATCCGCTTAATTGAATACATTGCAAGGCTATACGCCATCACTTGCAGCGCGGTCACAAACACTATCCTATCGTCATCCCTGTGGCTGATCTATAACGGCGTACAAAGCCCTTACCCCCACACTACTGACTTCTTCGACTACTTCCATGACCCAAAAATGCTCGCCAAAGAGCTTATGTTTAAGCCTTTTCCTCTGGTCGATGTTAGCCCACATGACCGATGAATCATTGCTGATGGATAACCCCCTAACCGCATTCCCTTATCTGCTGCTAAACACGTTCAATTTGAAAACAAATTCATGCCCGTATTTAAAGCGCATGCACCAAAAAAGATCATTGCCCAACTCGAAAAAATGGGTAAAGGACATTTGCTTGATATGCTGATACAATTTATGTACAAGGAAGCTGAACTTATAATTGAAAAAGAAACCTCTAGCATTATTAGTGAACGGAATCAACTCGACTAGGGAAATTGGCTATGACACTTGAAGAAACCATCACCAAAAAGCCCTAGATAAACACGCACCTGACCTTATCGCCAAAAGGCGAACAGGTCGGAGCCGAAAGAAGAGAAACTCAACATCGCTAAAAGTATGTTGCTTGAAGCATAGATGAAAACTTTGGTTACCAGAACAACTGGGCTGCCCCTTGATTTTGTCGCGCAAATTAAACAGTCGATTACGCATTAAAAACTGCGCCACCAGCCAGAATGACCAAGCGGCGCGAAATCTGGGTCCTATCCAGCAGGCCCTCCGTCACCTGAAACGAAAACACCTTTATACCCTATGCCGCTCTTAATTTCTCTAGAAATAGATCAATTTGGTGCTTTATAGCAAGGAATGCGCGTCCTCATAGTATTTAAGATATGCTCAAGTGAGGCTATATCGTCATCTGACACATCATTAAAATCAGTGCCTTTAGGATAAAATCTTCTGTTAAGCCCATTAGTATGCTCATTTAATCCTCTTTCCATGAGTGATATGGGTTAGCGAAGTTAAAACTTAGCCCCTGTATATTTCTGAAATGCTTTCAGGCATTGCAAACTCAGAACCATTGTGGATTGTGTAACGTTTTAAAATCATGTATAATGTTGATTCAGCGATCTGTACAAATGCTGCAGCAGCAACGTTATCGGCTTGCTTATTGGCCAACGGTTTGCGAACAATTGTGGTTTTGTTGCTTTATCTACCAGAGTCAGCAAAAAAGATTTTCTGATCTTGCCGAATATGCGATGTCTAACTCCCAATTAGCCACTGCTTCTGTTTTTTAATTTTTCAACGATTAGGCCGCTCGTCAATAACCGACTCTATTTTTTATCTTAGACTTTATCAGTGCTGTTAATTTTTTATTGTAGGGCCTTACCTCTATGCGGAAAGGGTCTTTATATAACTTACCGCCATTCCACACGATCAGCTTTTATATAACGGTATATGGTGTGCTTCTCACTTACTGAGACTTGATGCTTTAAGGCAAGTTTCCCCGCTAATAACGTCAGGTGATGTCTGGGTTTCGCAAAATCGCTCACGAATATAATTGCTCTGATGTTCCTGATATTTTGCCAAATTTACTACCAGCTTTTGCTTTAGCCCGTCGCTCTATGGCTAGTTTTTCAGCCACACTATGACAATAAAGCCCGTCAAAATCTCGCAAAGGTATTGCTTTCTTATGTCATTTGATAACGTACTTTGGTGCAACTCCCCTAGTTCACTTGCTATCTGCCGGTAGGACTTTTTTTCGCCTCTAAGACGACGCTCAATATAAAAACGTCTCGTTAGCATTAAGATGTTTTCCCATCCATTTAGTATTTTTCTCCGTCAATAATATAAGTTTTCCCATGGCCGCTTATACCAGTAGCGGCTTGGCTTGAACCATTTTGTTGTCAAATTTTATCCTATCAAGGCAACCCTTTTAGGGTGTGTGAACGCACAGCCTTGACAGGAATTAAAACATGACAAGAAACAATCTAAAGGACCAAAAATTTTGCTGCAAATAAAAATTTTTTCTAGGGTGTTTCGTTTCAAATGACGGAAGGGGGCAAACTGTGTAAATTATGCCAAGCTATGTAAAAACAAAAACTGACATGGAGCACAAAGATGATGAAGACGAAGAAAATATAAATGGGGCAGTAGGAACTGACTGCATTAGATGCATTGCAAAAACCAACCCAGATTGTCATCTGCTTTGCAAAAAGGTGGTTTGAGTTAAAGGGCTAATAAAGGGGGTGTTGGAGCGGGTCACTAGGAAAAAAGGCTGGAACTATCGTCTCATTTGGGTTACAAAAAGCACCAAAGATCTGCCATTGGCAATACAGGAATGCGTTACACAATAAAACAGTGCATAGTGAGCAAGATCTATTTGAGGTCAGAACACCTCGTGATAGGGAGGGTAAGCTTTGAACCGCAAGATATACCAAAAGGAAAGACGCGGCATAGACGGTCTGGATGATAAAAGTATATCTCTTTATGCCAAAGGCATGGGCGTTTTCTGATATTCAAGATCAGCTTTTTGAACTGTACGGCACTAATGTAACACGAGCTTAATGGTTCTGTCGCAAATTGTGGAGAGGCGTACATTTTACGCGAAAACGGCTTTCTTTGGGCGCACTTATGCTGCGAGCGTATAAAATGTTCAAACACGGTCATGTTTCCAGCATCATTTCAGCAAATGTCCTTTTACGAAGCATAGAATCAACTCATATCAGCAATAGTGGATTCAAGAGATTTTCTGGACTTAAATCCCATCATGGGTTTAACGCGCTTTTTAATAAAGCGATGATCCTGCTCAATCTGGTTGTTGAGATACTTAATTTGTCGATCCTCAACCCAAAAAAATGTGTCCAAAGCCCCAGAATCATTAGGTAAGCGTTCAGGAGTATCAGTGCGGCCTCATTAGAGCCACTTTTATCTATGGTAACCTTTTCTGGCAAACCGTGACTGCCAATGGCTTTCTTTCAAAAAAAAAAGCAAAGGCATCGTGCTCTGCTCGCGTTTCAGAAAACATAAAATCAAAAGTGGTGTCTCCATCCTTATCAACAGCTCGATACAAATAACCCCATTTCCCCTTTAGTTTGATATACGTTTCGTCCATACGCCAACTAACATATGACCCATAACGTTTATGCTTCTTCCTGAAAATATTCTCTAACTGAACCAGCATAGCGCAAGAATCAACCCAGCGCTTGAATCGTGCTTCACTCTTGTGGTCAACTTTTACACCTCTTTCAAGAATTTTAAATCAAATTCTTCAACCTCACGATAGCTCAAGGAATACGATAGATACCAACGCATTGCCATCATAATTACTTCAGAATCTTGAAATGACGATAACGAAAACTTAACTGCACGTTATTTGCACCAATCTATTTTCTCGAAAACTAGCATTCATAAATTCACGTGTCAACAACAGTTACTGGGAGCTTAATTTGCGACAGAACCCTTCTATTGAATCCCCTATTCTTTTATGAGTTTTTTCATTCATATGGGAAGTAAAGGACAATTTTTGCAAAGCATGCGGCGTTGACCGGAAATAAGTGGGTTGAGATTTTTGCACTTCGCAGCATGTGTTACTGCTTTGCGAGAAAGCCGTTTTTCTTGTTTGTGTTCTTTTGGTTTCTTCATGTGCAATTTGAAGACGTATATCACAACCGCCAAAAAACGCGCCGCAGTTGTGCTTTGAGATTATACAGCTTTTTTTTTTTCAGATTCTATATAGGTTGCAGATTTTTGCTTGCAGGCCTCCAAATCTTGGCTTTAATCTTTTTTTAGAGTTCTTTGAAAGCGGTTCTGACAGAAACATTGTCGTTAAATTTTTGGCAATTAGGCCAAGCTCGAATTTTTTATGTAGTTCTTGGGCAAGCGGTTGTCGTTTTCCAGGGCAAATAGCGGTTGAGTTAGCATCGGTGTTGTGTTTTGAGTTCTGACAGGTGAAAATGACAGCGTCAAGTACTCTAAAAAGGCTGCTGCTTCCACCCTACTTGCTCTTGTAGCCATTCTGCGCGTTGGTAGTTGATTGAGTTTAAGGTAGATATTATTGCTCATAGCCCTATGTCTCCAAAACAAGACTGAGGAATAGGTCTGTGACCTTAAAGTAGAGGCGCGTAGAGGGCCATTAACCCAATCGTCCAAGTTTTGTGTGGATAGCCCTAGCTCAACTAGCCTTGGCTGTTTTTGTTCTGACAGTGGCTATATAGAGATCCCTATGAGCGCAAGCTATCTCATGTTGGTGTATGACAACACGCCTTTTCATCTTTAAAGGTAATTTCGCTTCTTTCCCATTCAAACAAGATGAATTGTAGCAACGAAGGCCGCTACAGGATCGTTTCCTATATGGGCTTTTAGTGGTTCTGCGCGGCGGCGGTAAATTGGTTGCAGTTTAGGTATATTGGTTGATTCATTATATGTAATGCTCCTGTTTCGCAAAAAAAAAATAGGCAAATACTTGACTTTGCGCCGGAATTACATAAAATTAAGTTGCTGAATTTAAATTTATGTTTATCCGGAGCTTTTCGGCAAGCCTGTAAAGCTTGAGCGTTAATCATTTCTGAAGTAAAAGAAGGAGAATGTTTATGCTCCTTTTTTTGTCTAAACGGATTATTTTGCTGGTGTATTTCCTTAAGATAGTAAAAAATCAAATTTTAAGGAGTGACTATAATAGTCAATATTTTCAGCTTAGGCAAGTGTTGTTTTTTTTCAAACACAGCCACTCCAAATCGCTGTAACCCTATATTTTAAACTGTTTGTTCAGTATCGAATGGACTCGAATGGTTCGGGGTTGTGATAGGTATCGTACCGGACGGTATCGAACAGTATCGAAAAGGTCAAATATCACATCTGTCATCTTTTTATTTTTTTTTCAATCCGGTATCATACCGTACGATATTGAAAGATACCCTTTTAACTTATACGAGAAAATACCAATGGCTGTGATTTTATGTGGTGGTGAGAAGGGCCGGTACTGGAAAAAGTACCAACTGCTGTAAATTTATCTGTGATGGCTTCCTTGATTGGGAGAAATGTAGCTCTTTTGGATTGTGATAAGCAGGGAACTTCTCGGACACTTTTGATAGATAGACGGCGTGATAAGATGTTGTACTTGCCACCCCCTGATTGCTATCAGATTAGCGGAAGACACGTTTATAAAAAGAAATAGCATCTTTGTCACAAAGATATGACGATGTGATCATAGATGCTGGTGGGCAGGATTCTGTTGAGTTGCGTTCTGCAATGGTTGCTAAAGAGTTGACATTGATGCTAAGCCCCCGTCCAAGCAAGTGCCTTTGATCTTGAGACTTTGGGGCAGCAAAATGGATGATTTAGTTTGAAACTTCACAGGTGTATAACCTCTTAAATTAATATTCCATAATGTGTTAATACAAGAGAGCTAGTACGCACGTTAAAATAAAAAAAAAAACAGGACGATTTGCAATATCGTTTGTAAAAGATTATCTTCAATTGGCTGTTGTGAGTCTGGCCGAGTTGTTTTGTTTGAAAGGGTTGCCTATCAATATGCATCAAACCAAGCTCTTTCTGTTGTCGAATACAGAAGGAGAATTATAATATCAAGTAATGCCAGAATATAAGAAAAAATCATATAAACCCCAAGGCAAGCATTGAGATGTTTCCTTTATTTAAAGAGGTGTTCAAGAGTGATTTTGATTTTTTAAATTTTATTGAAGGAGTATAAATATATGCCCGGGCAGTTTTGATCATTTGAATAAAGTAAAAGGTGATATATTTCTCGTGATCCAGATGATTTTATAAATGGAGCATTGCAGGGTAAGGATGATCCTGGTAAGGAAAAGAGGCGAGATGATAAAAAAAAATATGAACCCAATATATTGATAACAACAAAAGGAAGGCATAATAGGAAAAAATCAGAAGCATTTAATCTATTATTCCAAAGGAGTTGGACGATGAATTGCCAAATGATGACGGCTGGAAATAAGCAAGTTGTCCTCAAATTTTATTTATAAAAAAGTTCTTGGGAATTGGTTAAAAAGAAGAATAAGTTGATAGTCGTAAATTCAGAGGATCTCTAGGGTCTATCCAGCAAACTGTGTAAATTCATGCCAAGCTATGTAAAAACATAACTGACATGGAGCACAAAAGATGAACGAAGAAAATATAAATGGGGCAGTAACTGCGGTTCTGTCGCAAATTGTAGGAGAGCGTACATTTTACGCGAAAACGGCTTTCTTTGGGCGCACTTATGCTGCGAGCGTGGGTCTATCCATATAACTGTGTAAATTCATTACACCAAGCCCTCAAGTCTATATCCGGAAATTTGATCATAAAGTGCGCCAGGGCTTCATTACAATTTCTGATAGGCATTGTCCATTTTTTTAGGATGGACTCGATCACCAGGTAGAATGAATGCTTTAATGCAGCAGCATCATTAGGAAAAAACACGCTTATTTCGAGTGACCTTACGCAATTGATTATTCAACGACCGCAATTGCGTTAGTAGTGTATATAATGCGCCTAATCTCCTCTGGATACTGCAAAATAAAACCAGATGATCCCAGTTATCATACCAGGATTTAGCAATATGCGGGTATTGTTTACCCCATTTTGCTTCAAAGGAACTCAGCGCATCCTGAGCTTCATCCTCATTCACTGCAGTGTATATGGGCTTTTAAGTCAGCACACAACGCTTTACGATGCTTGTATGAAGCGTATTTCATGCTGTTACGGATTTGATGGACAATGCAAAGCTGATGGTCTGCTTTTGGGTAGACAGCAGCAATAGCATCTGTCATTCCTGTTAGGTTATCAGAGCAGACGATCAATATGTCTTGTAATCCTCTGTTTTCAGTTCTGTAAACACAGAAAGCCAAAACTTAGCACCTTCTGTTTCATTGATCGAAAGTCCCAAGATATCTTTATGCCCATCGCTATCGATCCCAAGGACCACATATACCGCTTTATTGATGATACGCTTATCTGCCTGACCTTAATCATAAGGCAATCAACATATGCAATCATATATAGGCGCTCCAAGGGCCTGCATTGCCATGAGCGGACTTCGTCCAGAACAGCATTAGTTACACTACTAATTAAGCTCGTGCTTACATTAGTGCCGTACAGTTCAAAAAGCTGATCTTGATAATTAGGAATTTCAATAAAAACTGTCGGTCATAATATGCACACATAAAATGATTATAAAATAATCATAAATGTTTTATGCAAATATCTGTATAAATTTTCAGAGCTGAGAGTTGGCAAGCGATGGTTATAAAACTGTGTAATTCTAGATCACTTATATTGTTTAGATACAATGTGCCGTGTGGTACTAATGTAAGTATTCGATATCGCCACATTCCCATTAGGGTGTCTTTTCTAAAATAAATAGACTTCCATTGATTGTTTTTTATCCAATCCACCACACGTTACAGACAAGTGGATATGCGTATTCCATTTTAGGTCCCTACCAAAGGTATGAATGGCAATAAATATCCCAACTATTAACCCTTTCTTTGCGGCAAGTTCAGTGATGATATTGGCAGCAGTTTTCGCCATATCTGAAATAATTTTCTCTGTCTTAATTAATCGTCAAAACTCAGATGGGATCGTGAAGGTGATGTGCTGATACGAAGTAGTGGGCAATCTTGCAGTCTGCCTGTCAAACCATTGATTGGTTGAGCGCATGCCACAAGAAGGGCAAAAGCGTTGTTTGCAAGTAAAAGGGATGAACTTGCTATGAGTGCATTCTGGGTTTTCACATTCATGATACGCACGACCCCTGACAGATAAACCGCAGCTTAGCATGTCGCATATGACGTTAGCTTTGTGCTCATGAATATCCAGATGGTTTTTTTGGTAATAAGATAACCATGAACGCTCTTTTTGGAGAAGGTTTTTTAGGGTCTTGGGGGCTGGTGCTGACACTTAAGAATATTACAAATTGATAACACCGCTCAAAACTAAATTGTTGCGAGGAGTAAGTCAATCTGCCGGCGAAGCCGGCCTACCTTGAATATCAGAAACGCCCATGCCTTTGGCATAAAGAGATATAATTTTATCATCCAGACCGTCTATGCGCGTCTTTCCTTTTGGTAATATCTGCGGTTCAAAGCTACCCTCCCTATCACGAGGTGTTCTGACTTCAATAGATCCTTGCTCACTATGCACTGTTTTATGTGTAACGCCATTCCTGCTATTGCCAATGGCAGATCTTTGGTGCTTTTCGTAACCCAAATGAGACGATAGTTCAGCTTCTAGTGCCCGCTCCATAACCCCCTTTATTAGCCCTTTAACTAAACCACCTTTTTGCAAAGCAGATGACCAATCTGGGTTGGTTTTTGCAATGGCATCTAATGCAGCAGTTACTGCCCCATTTATATTTTCTTCGTTCATCTTTTGTGCTCCATGTCAGTTATGTTTTTACATAGCTTGGCATGAATTTACACAGTTTGCTGGATAGACCCGCGAGCGTATAAAATTGTTCAAACACGGTCATGTTTCCAGCATCTTCAAATTGTCCTTTACGAAGCATATGAATCAACTCATATCCAGCAATAGTGGATTCAAGAGATTTTCTGGACTTAAATCCCATCATGGGTTTAACGCGCTTTTTAATAAAGCGATGATCTGCTCAATCTGGTTGTTGAGATACTTAATTTGTCGATCCTCAACCCAAAAAAGCGTGTGTCCAAAGCCCCAGAATCATTAGGTAAGCGTTCAGGAGTATCAGTCGGCCTCATTAGAGCCACTTTTATCTATGGTAACCCTTTTCTGGGCAAACCGTGATGCCAATGGCTTTCTTCAAAAAAGCAAAGGCATCGTGCTCTGCTCGCGTTTCAGAAAACACATAAAATCAATGGTGTCTCTCATCCTTATCAACAGCTCGATAATTAGGAATTTTCAATTACAAACTGTCGGTCATAATATGCACACATTAAATGATTATAAAATAATCATAAATGTTTTATGCAAATATCTTTATAAATTTTCAGAGCTGAGAGTAGGCAAGCGATGGTATAAAACTGTGTAATTCTAGATCACTTATATTGTTTAGATAAAATTGTGCCGTGCGGGTACTAATGTACCGGCCTCATGGAGGCTAGATCATGCATATGATTGCGCAATTCTTTTGCGGTTTTTCCTACAGTGATGTCAATGAGCCGCATAGCGCTTCCACACAATATACATTTTAGAGGATTAAGCCTAAATGCCAGCTCCATCTGCAATGCGTAGGATGGTTTTATGAAATGCCTTTTGAGTCAGGTTTAATGCTTTGTATACCAGGGGTAATAATCTGGACACATTTCGATTAGCAAAAAGTCCGTAGTATCTAATTCTTCTGGCATGCTTGTCTGGGATGTGTTGAATAAACCGTCTGATAAATTCATCAGTGCCCATATTGGCATTTTCATATTTACCATTTTTGTGGTTAAGAAAAGTAAAAATGACGATGTTCCCATCATAGTGTTTGAGTTTGGATTGGGCGATAGGTGGTCTTTTGATATACCTGCCAAGATAGTTAACAACAGAAGAATGATCCTTAGTTGGCTTGGCCAGGTGAATGATCCATCTTTTTGGTAAAACGGTGATAAGTAATTTTTGAATGAATAATGTTGGCAGTAATCAGCAAGAGACGAGGGTAGAGCTATTTGACCATCATTATAGTGTTGTGCAATGAGGCTAAGTATTCGATATCGCCACATTCTCATTAGGGTGTCTTTTCTAAAATAAATAGACTTCCATTGATTGTTTTTATCCAATCCACCACACGTTACAGACAAGTGATATGCGTATTCCATTTTAGGTCCCTACCAAAGGTATGAATGGCAATAAATATCCCAACTATTAACCCTTTCTTTGCGGCAAGTTCAGTGATGATATTGGCAGCAGTTTTCGCCATATCTGAAATAATTTTCTCTGTCTTAATTAATCGCCAAAACTCAGATGGGATCGTGAAGGTGATGTGCTGATGGGCTACGAAGTAGTGGGCAATCTTGCAGTCTGCCTGTCAATCCATTGATTGGTTGAGCGCATGCCACAAGAAGGGCAAAAGCGTTGTTTGCAAGTAAAAGGGATGAACTTGCTATGAGTGCATTCTGGGTTTTCACATTCATGATACGCACGACCCCTGACAGATAAACCGCAGCTTAGCATGTCGCATATGACGTTAGCTTTGTGCTCATGAATATCCAGATGGTTTTTTTGGTAATAAGATAACCATGAACGCTCTTTTTGGAGAAGGTTTTTTTTTTTAGGGTCTTGGGGGCTGGTGCTGACACTTAAGAATATTACAAATTGATAACACCGCTCAAAACTAAATTGTTGCGAGGAGTAAGTCAATCTGCCGGCGAAGCCGGCCTACCTTGATAATTAAATAATTTCAATAAAAACTAGGTCATAATATGCACACATTTAAATGATTATAAAATAATCATAAATGTTTTATGCACAATCTTTATCTTTTCAGAGCTGAGAGTAGGCAAGACGATGGTATAAAAATGTCCACTAGATTCTAGATCACTGTATTTGTTTAATCAATTGTGCCGTGCGGTACTAATGTACCGGCCTCATGGAGGCTAGATCATGCATATGATTGGCAATTCTTTTGCGGTTTTTCCTACAGTGATGTCAAATGAGCCGCATAGCGCTTCCACAATATACATTTTTAGAGGATTAAGCCTAAATGCCAGCTCCATCTGCAATGCAAGGATGTTTTATGAAATGCCTTTTGAGTCAGGTTTAATGCTTTGTATACCAGGGGTAATAATCTGGACACATTTCGATTAGCAAAAAGTCCGTAGTATCTATTTCTTCTGGCATGCTTGTCTGGATGTGTTGAATAACCTTGCTGTGATAAGATTCATCAGTGCCCATCTTGGCATTTTCAACAATTTACCATTTTTGTGGTTAAGAAAAAAAAAAAATGACGATGTTCCAAAGATAGTGTTTGATGTTTGGATTGGGCGATAGGTGGTCTTTTGATATTCTGCCAAGATATTTACCAAAACAGAAGACTAGAGATCCTAGTTGGCATCATTTGCTTGTGAATGATCCATCAGCTTTTGGTGAAAAACGGTTGATAAGTAATTTTTGAATGACTGAATGTGGCAGTAATCAGCAAGTGACGAGGGCTAGAGCTATTTTGACCATCATTATAGTTGTTGTGCAATGAGGCTACTAAGTATTCGATAATCGCCACATTCTCATTAGGGTGTCTTTCTAAAATAAATAGACTTCATTGATTGTTTTTATCCCATCCACCACACGTTACAGACAAGTGGATATGCGTATTCCTATTTTAGGTCCCTACCAAAGGTATGAATGAAGGGCTAAATATCCCAACTATTAACCCTTTCTTTGCGGCAAGTTCAGTGATGATATTGGCATCAGTTTTCGCCCCATATCTGAAATAATTTCTCTGTCTTAATTAATCGCCAAAACTCAGATGGGATCGTGAAGGTGATGTGCTGATACGAAGTAGTGGGCAATCTTCTAGTTGCCTGTCAATCCATTGATTGGTTGAGCGCATACCACAAGAAGGGGCAAAAGCGTTGTTTATTTCCTTTAAAAGGGATGAACTTTGCTATGAGTGCATTCTGGGTTTTCACATTCATTGATACGCACGACCCCAGACAGATAAACCGCAGCTTAGCATGTCGCATATGACGTTAGCTTTGTGCTCATGAATATCCAGATGGTTTTTTGGGTAATAAGATAACCATGAACGCTCTTTTTGGAGAAGGTTTTTTAGGGTCTTGGGGGCTGGTGCTGACACTTAAGAATATTACAAATTGATAACACCGCTCAAAACTAAATTGTTGCGAGGAGTAAGTCAATCTGCCGGACGCAGCCGGCCTACCTTGATACAAATAAACCCCATTTCCCCTTTAGTTTGATATACGTTTCGTCCATACGCCACCTAACATATGACCCATAACGTTTTATGCTTCTTCCTGAAAATATTCTCTAACTGACCAGCATAGCGCTCAACCCAGCGCTGAATCGTGCTGTGGTCAACTTTTACACCTCTTTCAAGAAGCAAATTCTTCAACTCACGATAGAGCTCAAGGAATACGATAGATACCACCGCATTGCCATCATAATTACTTCACTCTAGTTTTAAATATTGTTGAACTTAACTGCACGTATTTTGCCAATCTAAAAAACTAGTTTCACGTAGTCAATTTGCGACAGAACCCGATGAGCGCTGGGTGAGCGCTATGCTGGTCAGTAGAGAATATTTTCAGGCTACTGGTTGCTAGAAATATTGTTGAAGCCTTATTTTGCAAAGGTTGTAGAAATCAAATAATTATAGGTAGAAATAATGCTGAAACCCTTGAAAGGTAAGCCTATTCCAACGAAAGTTGATCAAAAATTCTTTGATGAATTATCTTGCCGCATATAAGTAAAGGTAGCCGAGGTCCAACCTATAATTGCCACTTCTAAAAATATTCAACTACATTTTGCATCTGAGCTATACAGGATGCCAATGGAAAGCTATCCCAATAGCCATTGATACTCATGGCAAACCAGAAATACATTATACGAGGCTACATAGGATTTTTAAGAGATGGTCGATGATGGGTGTGTTTGAGAAATTCTTCATGCATTAGCGTTAAGCATCTTAACGATAATGATATGTTAGATATGAGTGTATTACATGGTGATGGCACGACAAACCCCAGCTAAAAAAGGGGCGATGGTATAGGGAGAAATGGTCATAAGAACATGAAAGGTGATAAGGTGGTGGCGATCTGTGACCGCCATTGCAATATTGTCGCTCCTTTTATAAGTGCTCCTGGCAATCGCAATGAATCTCCTCTTCTAAAACCAGCAATAGAATCACTTAGAAAAACAGCTCAATCTATTGGTATATATTTATCAGGAAGCATTTCTAGTTGGGACGGTGTATATGACAGCAAGGCGAATAGAAAACATATTTTTAATGCTGACATGACTCCAAATATTCCTGAAAATAAGCGAAATAGAAAGAAGACAAAGCGTGGAAGGAAGCGTATTTTAAAATTGAGATTTTCAAAGAACGTTTTGAAACCATTGAGCGTGTATATTGCCTGGGAAGATAAGTTTAAGCGTCTCTTACTTCGCTTTGAACGTATTAGTTACCTACATTACGCAATGAAATTAGTTGCTTATGCACTGATCAATTTAAGGCATTTTGCCAAATAATATCTATTGCAACATTTCTGAAGAATCTCAGTAGTGGGATGGTCTTGTATGGACAAAAAACAGATAAATTAGCAAAGTTTGTTCAGGATTACGCTAAAACACAAAATAAACAGATTTTGCCTCATATCTCGTTATAAATAGACCTAGCCATATTTAAAGCCAAGAACAAAACTAGCAACCAGTAGGGGGTTTTTACCAATAGCATTTATTAATTAGACCAAGCATATTTTTATGGTCATCTAATTCAAAGGAATGAATAATGAGAAAATGGTTGATAAGTTTATTACTCCTAACTGTAAGCTGTGCAACATTGGCAGAAAGCCATACCTATCACTGCAACAAGCAGCCCTCCTATACCACCTCGAATCAAGTTTGGTATTTCTATGTGTTGGATGAACACAATAAAACCGTTGCATCTTCACAAAAATACGACCCCCCGGGTCCAATGGAAAACCGGGCATTTCTTATCCATGATTGCACTCACATCAGGCCCTGCATCTTGGTTGATCAATAAAATCAAATTTATTTGTTCCTATACTGATGCCAACAATAACGCGGTGGATGGCGTGGTTATCATGCCAGTTAAGGCTGGCCCATGGAAATGTACGCCTGCAACAGGTGATGGTTGGACTTGTGGCGACGGCAAGTCCTGATGAAGGGATAACCAGACAGCGTCGTCACGAAATTTCTTACCGGGTTATAACAAGGATGTTTACTTATGAAGCGATGGATAGTTGGTAGTGTTTCTTTCGGAGTAATGTTAGTCAGCATGCAGGTGTATGCGGCTTATCATGTGTCCCTTAATCATTTACCAGATGGCGGCACTGCCCCGGGATTAAAGCAAAGTGTCTTAGCGGATAACCCCATTGCCTATCAACATGCAGACTTTATGGCCGTTGACCAAGCTAGTAATGATGGTTTGTTATTTCATGTTGACGCACATCATAATTTGATTGAAACAGGCTACCGTAATGGTCAAGCGGGCAAATCCATCCCCATTTCTGTTGAAGGTTTGCCATTGACCTTTTATGCAGTGGCGGTAGAGAAAGGCGATGTGAGTCAAGCCCAAATGGTTGCTGCTGCCACCAGTGGCGGCATGTTGCTGGACTTAGACCGCACAACCTGTAAAGAGCAACGTTTTAAATTACTGGAGTACCCACAAGGTGTAAGTGCGCAAGATATTGCTTCATTAAATTTCACCGCCACTGATAATGACAAATTGGCTTACCTGGGGATGACCACGACATCAGGCAAGGCCTTTGTCTATAAGTTAGCCCCGGCTTTTGGGGCCTGTTTTGATTTAGATGTCTCACATCATCTCAATCCGGTGAGCTTACCTTCGCAACAATATGGTTCCTACCAACTCAAAGGGGTATTTGTTGGGCAGGATGCGACCATTTATGCCGTAACCGATAACGGTCTTTATGCAGCTAAAGATCAGTCAACCAGCCCTTTTGGCATGAACTTATCAACTTGGTCTTATAACAATCGCTTTATGGGTGGGGAGTTATTGCGCATGGGCCAGCTGGGCGATAAAACCCAATGCCGCAGCGTGCTTGTTTTCTCAAGGCGGGTAATATTTCCTGCTTGTTAGCCAATGACCACTGGGTGCGCCCTGCGATAACCAACCAATTAGGCACACATAGTTTATACGTTATGACGTAGCACAAGATAGCCATTCGACCAACAGCTTACACATCTCTCTCAATGCCAATGGTCAAAACCTTTGCCAAAACCCCTTACGTTGATATCACTTACCTTGGCAACACTGGGAAGGTGATTTAAAACGACCCATCAAAACTTATCGACCAGTGCGCCTTTAAGCTTAAATCTGATGGACATATTCAGAGGGTTTGATACACGATGATTGAAGATCCTTATTGGTACAAGATGTTGTGATTGGTTCTGTGCAATTGGTTTTCCACGATGGTAGCAGTAGCAGTCCATTTGCAACGGTAACCTATCAAGTGAAAACTGGATAAAATCTGTAATTGATCAACCCAATCAGTTAGGTGCCATGCATCTAGAGAATAAAGATTTTGGCAACCGCCAAGGGTGGCAGTTGAGCACAAAATTAGGGTTTGGTGATAGTCAGAACACACAATACATCACATTAACCGCGCCTTCTGATAAAAACCGCGTTCACCGACCATGCGGCAAATATTCACCGTAGTATCAATTTAGATATTCACTTTGATGGTTCACAAAGCGGGCAAGTACCCAGACTTTATAATAATGGCCGACAACAAATTCCCTTGTATGTCACGGCCTGCCCTTTGCAGCAAACGGATCCAGCTGTTACCGAAGCGCAACTGTCTGCGATAGAGCAGTATGTTAGCGTGAACAATCAAAATAGTATGGCGCCACTGGGTTACCACGTTGATACCAACGGTGGGCAATACACACGTATTCATAATGATTACTTGCCGGGTATCTTTAATGCCCCCAAACTCAATGCCAGTGGGCCCACAATGTTGACCTCTGGGAATTGCGCCAACATGCCAGGGGTAAAAACCTTTGTGTTATATGTTTCTGCTAAAACCGCAACCAATAGCTTGCCGGTTTACGCCTCGGTTAAGTATGTGGATGCCTATGGCAAAGTACAGACCGCCACCACACAGCAATCTACCCAAAACACCATTCAAGTTGTGACACCCAATTACATTACCAAGATAGCAACTTCAGTCCCAAGGATTGTAAGTACATAGATGATGCCGATGCATTGCATGCCAAATACACGTGTTCAGCGCCGATCAGTCATAGTGCTGAGCTGCCCGGTATTCAACAGGTGACCTATAACAAGATTTTATCAATTGGATGATCAAACCAATCATATTGTGCGCTTGTTAGAGCCAGACATTGAAGCCACGGTCAATAATTTAATGACCATGAGTTTTTATAAACCCTACTATCCAACTAAGCACGCTGGCATCTCGGTATTTATGGCATTTAAGGCGGTTGACCAGTATGGGAATGATCTTGATATTTCCATGAATCCCAAGTTAAACCCAGAAGGATGCACCGAACAAAGTGGTTATTGAGCTCAATATGGCTGCAACGGAAGGTTTGACATCACACCAAAGTGATATTGGCCTGACAACATTCCCAGATGCCTATGTCTACATGGATCTTTCTAAACAATATCCTACTTATGTTGAACATTCATTGGGTAAGTGTTCAGCAGGACTATGCCAATTCGGTTTTTATAAAAACCTTTAGCTTTAATTTCAAACCAGCCAATTTCTGGTTCAAAGTCAGCTATGGCGGGGTGCGTTATAAAATTTGGCTCTGTTTCTATCAATACAAAAAATCTAGATTTAGATAGCAAAGTGTCTACCAAACGCACTCATTTCAGGCAGTATCTACAATAAATCCCCATCGGGTACGACCGTACCAATGTTTTTGTATCTGGAACGGAAATAAGCACTGTATAGTTCTCTAGCTACTGGTTGCTAGTTTTGTTCTTGGCCTTAAATATGGCTAGGTCTATTTATAACCAGATATGAGGCAAAATCTGTTTATTTTGTGTTTTACTCAAGGTAGGCCGGCTGCGCCGGCAGATTGACTTACTCCTCGCAACAATTTAGTTTTGAGCGGTGTTATCAATTTGTAATATTCTTAAGTGTCAGCACCAGCCCCCAAGACCCTAAAAAAACCTTCTCCAAAAAGAGCGTTCATGGTTATCTTATTACCAAAAAAAAAACCATCTGGATATTCATGAGCACAAAGCTAACGTCATATGCGACATGCTAACCTGCGGTTTATCTGTCAGGGGTCGTGCGTATCATGAATGTGAAAACCCAGAATGCACTCATAGCAAGTTCATCCCTTTTACTTGCAAACAACGCTTTTGCCCTTCTTGTGGCATGCGCTCAACCAATCAATGGATTGACAGGCAGACTGCAAGATTGCCCACTACTTCGTATCAGCACATCACCTTCACGATCCCATCTGAGTTTTGGCGATTAATTAAGACAGAGAGAAAATTATTTCAGATATGGCGAAAACTGCTGCCAATATCATCACTGAACTTGCCGCAAAGAAAGGGTTAATAGTTGGGATATTTATTGCCATTCATACCTTTGGTAGGGACCTAAAAATGGAATACGCATATCCACTTGTCTGTAACGTGTGGTGGATTGGATAAAAACAATCAATGGAAGTCTATTTATTTTAGAAAAGACACCCTAATGAGAATGTGGCGATATCGAATAATTCCAATCATTGCACAACACTATAATGATGCTAATTCTCGTTCCGGCATTCTCCATAAATGCTCTATTCTGATTGTTGTGTTTAATTAGGAGCCAATTTCATGGAGGATTTATCTCATTTCTGTTGCCAAAATACAGGTTGTTCGATGTATGGAGCAAGAAATAGCAATAATCTCACAGTAAACAAAACATATGGTAAAACTGAAGATATTAGGTTACTGCGGTGCTCAATTTGTAAGACGCGGTTTTCTGAGCGCAGAGGCACTCCTTTACTTTAACTCTCGTATGCCTAAGGCTGAGGTAACTGATATTCAAAAGACCTTCAAGAAGGTAACGGCATTAGAAGAACTGCCAGACTGACCAAGCATAATAAAGACACTGTGTCACGATATACTATTCTTGGAGGAGAACATGCGTTGCTTTTACACAAAGAACTTGTGGCCATTTCCCCCTAGTACACAGGAGGTTCAACTTGATGAGAAATGGTCATTTGTCTATAAAAAACAAGCCAATTGTCAGGAAGGTGATTGCATCCATGGTGACCAATGGGACCATGTTGCATATGATCCTGAAAACAAATTGGTTCTATCGGTGGTCCCTGGCAAAAGAACACTAGAAATACGAGTACATTAGTGGCTCAAATGAAGAAAATAATGCAAGGTAGGATGCCAAGCCTCATTGCCTCAGATGAATACAGCCATACAAAACAGCCATTTTAGAGCATTATGGCCAGGTGTTTCAGCCGGAAAGAAAAGGCAAAGTAGGGGCGTAAACCAAACCCAATAAAAATCCCACCTAAAGGACTAAACTACGTTGTCGTTCATAAAGAGCGGGAAAATGGCAAGGTGATTAACATTACGCCTAAAATAATTTTTGGCGATCCAGTTGAGATTGCTGAGAAATTGGCAAATTCTTCGGTTAGTCGCTGCATTAATACAGCGTTTATAGAGAGATATAACGCGACAAATCGACATCAAGATGCTCGTAAAGCAAGAGATACTTACGAGTTTTCAAAGGTGCTTCACGCTCATCAGGCTATGACTTACTTCGTAAATTACGCGTATAATTTTTGTTGGGCAGTTAGGACCTTGCGTATAAAAAATGATGGCGGCAGATACTGTCAAAGGACTCCTGCAATGACCGCTGGCTTAACAGATCATATTTGGTCTTTAGATGAATGGCTTTCTTACCCGTGTGTGCACTTATAGACGGACACCAAGCAAAGAATCGAATTTGCATAAAACATTTTTTGAAGGCGAGGGATTTTAAAAGTCATTTAATGCTGGACATTAAACTTGTGCATTGACCGATAGTTTGTGCTGAAATTCCTAATTAGGGACAAATTCTGTGTCCCGCGATTAATTCATTCCACGATGTATTTGTTTTTAAATTATCCTACTATTCTGAAATATGTTGTGAGCGAATTAGGAGCCAATTTCATGGATTCTCCATTATTGAGCCATTCTGTTGCCAAAATAGTAGCTACAGTTGTTCAGATGTTTTTATGGAGCAAGAAATAGCAATAAAAGAATTCATGGCAATCATCTCACAGTAAACAAAACATATGGTAAAACTGAAGATATTAGGTTACTGCGGTGCTCAATTTGTAAGACGCGGTTTTTCTGAGCGCAGAGGCACTCCTTACTTTAACTCTCGTATGCCTAAGGCTGAGGTAACTGATATTCTGCATCACCTTCAAGAAGGGTAAACGGCATTAGAAGAACTGCCAGACTGACCAAGCATAATAAAGACACTGTGTCACGATATACTATTCTTGGAGGAGAACATGCGTTGCTTTTACACAAAGAACTTGTGGCCATTTCCCCCTAGTACACAGGAGGTTCAACTTGATGAGAAATGGTCATTTGTCTATAAAAAACAAGCCAATTGTCAGGAAGGTGATTGCATCCATGGTGACCAATGGGACCATGTTGCATATGATCCTGAAAACAAATTGGTTCTATCGGTGGTCCCTGGCAAAAGAACACTAGAAAATACGAGTACATTAGTGGCTCAAATGAAGAAAATAATGCAAGGTAGGATGCCAAGCCTCATTGCCTCAGATGAATACAAGCCATACAAAACAGCCATTTTAGAGCATTATGGCCAGGTGTTTCAGCCGGAAAGAAAAGGCAAAGTAGGGCGTAAACCAAACCCAATAAAAATCCCACCTAAAGGACTAAACTACGTTGTCGTTCATAAAGAGCGGGAAAATGGCAAGGTGATTAACATTACGCCTAAAATAATTTTTGGCGATCCAGTTGAGATTGCTGAGAAATTGGCAAATTCTTCGGTTAGTCGCTGCATTAATACAGCGTTTATAGAGAGATATAACGCGACAAATCGACATCAAGATGCTCGTAAAGCAAGAGATACTTACGAGTTTTCAAAGGTGCTTCACGCTCATCAGGCTATGACTTACTTCGTAAATTACGCGTATAATTTTTGTTGGGCAGTTAGGACCTTGCGTATATAAAAAATGATGGCGGCAGATACTGTCAAAGGACTCCTGCAATGACCGCTGGCTTAACAGATCATATTTGGTCTTTAGATGAATGGCTTTCTTACCCGTGTGTGCACTTATAGACGGACACCAAGCATTTTCAGATAATTCACTTAATGAGCTAGCTCTTAACACTTCATATTTCTCCAAATATGAAAAATTATACAGATGTTTTCTTCTGTGATTTAGTCAGTTATCGCGTGAATTTATTTAGCGGACAAGTCTAATATCTATTGCAACATTTCTGAAGAATCTCAGTAGTGGGATGGTCTTGTATGGACAAAAAACAGATAAATGAGCAAAGTTTATTCAGGATTACGCTAAAACACAAAATAAACAGATTTTGCCTCATATCTCATTATAAATAGACCTAGCCATATTTTTAAAGCCAAGAACAAAACTAGCAACAGTAGCATAAACATAGTGCTAAGCCATTAGCAGCATCTTGACAGAAAGCCTGGTGTAACTTTGTTAACATCGGCTCATGAGCTGCCATTAAATCCCACTGCGTAGATGCCGGCAAAGGCATGCCCAAATAGCTTTGTAGCCTATCTTGGCGAAACAATGGCATCGTCATGAAGTATTTGTTGATCATCAGCATGGCAACAAATTGATTATCATATTTTTTATCTGACACCCCATCTGGCAAGGGTGCTGTATAAAATAGCCTGGCATACTGAACAGCGTAGCTTTTGTAGATGATTAGCGCATGGCGGTTGCAAGAGGCGCACCACTGAGCCTAACCACAAAGCCTGGCTCAGTAGTCTCATATAAGCGACCACCACAACCTTCCGCTTGGCAAGTCCCGCCTGGGGCTAATTCAGGGTGATCAAACTTCCATTAATTTGCCCCCAGCATAAGCTAATTCACTATTGCGACCATGACCTTTAGCTTTCTCATTTGTATTCTGCTCAGGCGAACTGGAATGATTGGATGTTGGTGGCATATTGGCTTTGGCTTTTCTCAACGCGGCTTTTTCACTGCCTTGTATTTGAAATAGCTTGCGCATTTTGGCAATGGTGAGCAAACCAAGTTCTAGTTGTTCAACTAACCACGCATTACCTTTAATGACTTGTTTCAATAACGCTTGGTGTCCCGCGATAATTCCACGATGCATTCTCCATAAATGCTACTATTCTGATTGTTGTGTTTAATTAGGAGCCAATTTCATGGAGGATTTATCTCATTTCTGTTGCCAAAATATAGGTTGTTCGATGTATGGAGCAAGAAATAGCAATAATCTCACAGTAAACAAAACATATGGTAAAACTGAAGATATTAGGTTACTGCGGTGCTCAATTTGTAAGACGCGGTTTTCTGAGCGCAGAGGCACTCCTTACTTTAACTCTCGTATGCCTAAGGCTGAGGTAACTGATATTCTGCATCACCTTCAAGAAGGTAACGGCATTAGAAGAACTGCCAGACTGACCAAGCATAATAAAGACACTGTGTCACGATATACTATTCTTGGAGGAGAACATGCGTTGCTTTTACACAAAGAACTTGTGGCCATTTCCCCCCCCCTACACACGGGAGGTTCAACTTGATGAGAAATGGTCATTTGTCTATAAAAAACAAGCCAATTGTCAGGAAGGTGATTGCATCCATGGTGACCAATGGGACCATGTTGCATATGATCCTGAAAACAAATTGGTTCTATCGGTGGTCCCTGGCAAAAGAACACTAGAAAATACGAGTACATTAGTGGCTCAAATGAAGAAAATAATGCAAGGTAGGATGCCAAGCCTCATTGCCTCAGATGAATACAAGCCATACAAAACAGCCATTTTAGAGCATTATGGCCAGGTGTTTCAGCCGGAATGAAAAGGCAAAGTAGGGCGTAAACCAAACCCAATAAAAATCCCACCTAAAGGACTAAACTACGTTGTCGTTCATAAAGAGCGGGAAAATGGCAAGGTGATTAACATTACGCCTAAAATAATTTTTGGCGATCCAGTTGAGATTGCTGAGAAATTGGCAAATTCTTCGGTTAGTCGCTGCATTAATACAGCGTTTATAGAGAGATATAACGCGACAAATCGACATCAAGATGCTCGTAAAGCAAGAGATACTTACGAGTTTTCAAAGGTGCTTCACGCTCATCAGGCTATGACTTACTTCGTAAATTACGCGTATAATTTTTGTTGGGCAGTTAGGACCTTGCGTATAAAAAATGATGGCGGCAGATACTGTCAAAGGACTCCTGCAATGACCGCTGGCTTAAAGATCATATTTGGTCTTTAGATGAATGGCTTTCTTACCCATGTGTGCACTTATAGACGGACACCAAGCAATAAACGCACTTTTGTGCTTTAGTCATATTTGATGCCATCAATACCGGCAAGCATCTCCTCTATTTGGGCTTCAGGCATCTTGTTAAACTTTGGGTACCGGTTGACTTTTTGACTGCTTTGCTTTCTTAGCCATTAAACACAATTCTTAATAAGATATGCCCTCTTTATACCCCTGCTTTTAAAAGCCAAATTTTACCGCCTTAAAGCTGCCAGAGCGCAAGATAATTTTTTGGGCGATCCCGGTCACAAGATAAACCTCTAAACCCCTTGTGGAGTAAAAGAAGTAAGTGTATCAGCAAATTTGCATTAATCGAACACTTAAGCAAAATTCACCAAAAATGCCCAAAAACCCTGTCAAGTACTTTTTTTTAAAAAACACTTAAAAATAGAATAAATATCAGTCATATCCGAAAATAATTGCGCTTACGCAGCCTTACCGAAAGGACACGGCTGTAATGGCGATGGCGCCATCGTGAAAGCGTAGATGGCAGCAGAGTGGCAGCGATACGAAGCTCGATAGCTTCTATTAATGCGACATTCACCGATCGCATGGCAAAGTTCCGTGATGAGTTTTCTTTGCTGGTCAGCCGGAGAGAGAAAAAATCGCGAAGCTTGAGGCAGAATTAAGACAGCTTGGTGCGGGTACGCCATATGTTACGGAGTTTCCTGCTATCATTGAATCTAACCTCAACCATAGACAAGCAATCGGAGGTGTTAAGTGAAACCCGCATAGCCGAAAACAAGAAAATCAGTTTCTGTAAAAAAATTCTACCGCAGAAGCACAATTTAACTTGCCTAAGCAATATGCGTTAAAGGTCGCATCTTTGTTACGGAAGGCGCAGCGCAAAAAAGCCATTGACGAGGAAATTAACCAGCTTTTTGATCTTTGCGTCATGCTTGAGCGCAGAGGCCATTTTGAGCGTGGTTTGGTAAGTAAGCAGTGGCAGAAAAAGAAAAAAGTTTGAAGTTTAATGTTAAATCCAAATTTTAACGGAGTGGCAGCATGAACAAAAAAGATAACCGGCAAGAACTTAGGGAATACAAAGTACATGCAGAGCTAACTCATGTTACCGATGATATTCATATGATGGCGCTTTCACAAAGTGAGGCAGAGGAAAAGATATTTGAAGTTGTATATGAAAAAAGTTGAAAAGATGGCTCGTAAGCATTTCATATCTGGTTAGGGCAGTTGGCACTTTGGTGATATTGAGCAAGCCGGAGAGAAGAAATGATCGTGCAAATGTTTAGAACCACTGCCCAAAGGTTCTGTCGCAACTTGTAGGAGAGCGTACATTTTACGCGAAAACGGCTTTCTTTGGCGCGCACTTATGCTGCGAGCGTATAAAAAATGTTCAAACACGGTCATGTTTCCAGCATCTTCAAATTGTCCTTTACGAAGCATATGAATCAACTCATATCCAGCAATAGTGGATTCAAGAGTTTTTCTGGACTTAAATCCCATCATGGGTTTTAACGCGCTTTTTAATAAAGCGATGATCCTGCTCAATCTGGTTGTTGAGATACTTAATTTGTCGATCCTCAACCCAAAAATGTGTCCAAAGCCCCAGAATCATTAGGTAAGCGTTCAGGAGTATCAGTGCGGCCTCATTAGAGCCACTTTTATCTATGGTAACCTTTTCTGGCAAAACCGTGACTGCCAATGGCTTTCTTCAAAAAAGCAAAGGCATCGTGCTCTGCTCGCGTTTCAGAAAACATAAAATCAATGGTGTCTCCATCCTTATCAAAAGCTCGATACAAATAACCCCATTTCCCCTTTAGTTTGATATACGTTTCGTCCATACGCCAAACTAACATATGACCCATAACGTTTATGCTTCTTCCTGAAAATATTCTCTAACTGACCAGCATAGCGCTCAACCCAGCGCTGAATCGTGCTGTGGTCAACTTTACACCTCTTTCAAGAAGCAATTCTTCAACCTCACGATAGCTCAAGGAATACGATAGATACCAACGCATTGCCATCATAATTACTTCACTCTTGAAATGACGATAACGAAAACTTAACTGCATGTTATTTGCACCAATCTATTTTCTCGAAAAACTAGCATTCATAAAATCACGTGTCAATTTGCGACAGAACCCATGATCGAGTCCATCCTAAAAAAATGGACAATGCCTATCAGAAATTGGAATGAAGCCCTGGCGCACTTTATGATCAAATTTCCGGATAGACTTGAGGGCTTGGTGTAATGAATTTACACAGTTATATGGATAGACCCTCAAATGATGAGCCTATCCTTTTCAATGACGGGGTCCATCCAAGTATGCAAAGCCTTTAGTTCTTACGAACATCTTAAGCAGGCAGCTTTCCTTGAAATTATCTCCACTTATACGCGAAAAGCATGCCCAGCATATCTTGTTAGTTGAGATGATGGCTGATATAACAAAACCCAACCACAGCTTTTGGGTTCTGGACATCCCTTTACCATTCTTTGATAACTTTGATATTTTTACATCTAAATTGGAATGCGCGTATGAACGAATAAAATATCGAGCGGTTAAATATGGGAATCAAGTTAAATATATCGAAACAACATAATTTGAATCTTTTAAATCAATTGCCGCTGAAATGCAAAAATGTCCGGACTCGAGTTTTAGATCATTTGCTGTGGCATTAAAAATAATCTGCTTTAGTGTACGTTCTATAACATCATGACAGTATATCCAATGCTTTTTCAGGCGGTCTTGCGATAATTGCTTTATTGCCATAGACAACGATAGGTCAATCTAGCAGTTCGGGGGTTTTGGCTATCACCTTAAACCATTGTGACTTGGGTGCGCCATCAAGCTCCTTGTGCAGCTTTTGGGAGCATCTAATAGAGTGGTTCTTGCGCCTGACATCATATGCCAGGGATTCAAAGCCGTAGCTTTCTGCCCACCAAATATAGCGTTGAAGCGGATGGTGTTTTTTCGAGATAATCAATCACACGCAAAACGTTTTCCTGTGCCTTCAAGTATCTTAAGTGCCTTACGGCTCTTGCTAATGCCAGGATTGTGGTAAATAGTAATGGTTTTTGAAATAGGCATGGGAATAGAACGGTATTATCCATCGTCATCGATAGGAGGAATGGGTGGTGTTGGCTTATTATCTGTTGTCGCCGCTCCCTGGAAGTGCAGCAATATCCTCAGAGCCAAGATGTGGCTTATTGCCCTGACTTGCTATCTGTGATGATTCCATGTGATGGGAGGGTGGCTGCATAGTGGCATTATTTTGGTGACTAGTGTCACTAAGTAGCTCCATATTATTGGCCACAATTTCAGTGGAAGTAGCGATCTTGTCCATCTTTGTCTTGCCACTTAGTGGTTTGAATACGCCCTTCGATAAAAAACAGACCCGCCTTTTTTAAAATATGGCATGCAACCTCAGCTAAAACGCGCAAAAAGTGTGATCCGGTGCCATTCTGTATTGGTAACGAACTCACCGGATTTTGTTTTATTTTTGTAGCCATCATTAGTTGCCACACTTAGTTTGGTAATAGCTTTACCATCTGGCATATAGCGTACTTCTGGGTCAGCACCAAGGCGAACCCCCAATATCATGACTTTGTTTACCGTTCCTTTTGCCATCAGTTTTCCTTCAATGATTATGATTAATGGTATGATGTACTTATGAGATCTGATCAACAGAGGGCAAATGTGCAAAGAAGCCAATCTTTTGTAGCTTGTGATACAGGTTAGAAAGACGATCACAATTAAAAGTAGACAACCTGACAACAACTTTTACACTGTTTTCATTCACATAAGATATGCAGCGCATACCGCTGTTAACCACGCCACAACATTCTCTTTAGGAAGATTATTAAAAATCAGCTCCCTAAAATCAGAAGCACTTAACCCTGGCATAGCTATCCGTTAACCGCCGCTTTAAGCACATTCCCTGCTTTAAAAGATGGGACTTTACAAGCAGAAATATCAACAGATTCACCTGTACGAGGATTACGTCCAGTGCGCGCGGCACGTTCTTTAACTGCAAAAGTACCAAAGCCAACAAGGGGGATTTTGTCACCAGACTTTAAGGGTTTTGGTAACAGTATCAGTGAGAGCGGCCTCAGCTTTTGTTGTTAAGGTCAGCAACTTCTGGCGATTTGAGAGATAAGTTCTGATTATTCATAGGGGTTCAGCATATTTGACATGGCATTCATAACAAGCAATCCAAAATATTTAAATTCACGGGTTCTGTCGCAACTTGTAGGAGAGCGTACATTTTACGCGAAAAACGGCTTTTTTGGGCGCACTTATGCTTCTTAGCGTATCGTATAAAATTGTTCAAACACGGTCATGTTTCCAGCATCTTCAAATTGTCCTTTACGAAGCATATGAATCAACTCATATCCAGCAATAGTGGATTCAAGAGATTTTTGCTGGACTTAAATCCCATCATGGGTTTAACGCGCTTTTTAATAAAGCGATGATCCTGCTCAATCTGGTTGTTGAGATACTGCTTTGTCGATCCTCAACCCAAAAATGTGTCCAAAGCCCCAGAATCATTAGGTAAGCGTTCAGAGTATCAGTGCGGCCTCATTAGAGCCACTTTTATCTATGGTAACCTTTTCTGGCAAACCGTGACGTGCCAAATGGCTTTCTTCAAAAAATCAAAGGCATCGTCTATTCTGCTCGCGTTTCAGAAAAACATAAAATCAATGGTGTCTCCATCCTTATCAACAGCTCGATACAATATGTTATTGCACCCCATTTCCCCTTTAGTTTGATATACGTTTCGTCCATACGCCAACTAACATATGACCCATAACGTTTATGCTTCTTCCTGAAAATATTCTCTAACTGACCAGCATAGCGCTCAACCCAGCGCTGAATCGTGCTGTGGTTCAACTTTTACACCTCTTTCAAGAAGCAATTCTTCAACCTCACGATAGCTCAAGGAATACGATAGATACCAAACGCATTGCCATCATAATTTGTTCACTCTTGAAATGACGATAACGAAAACTTAACTGCATGTTATTTGCACCAATCTATTTTCTCGAAAAAGCTAGCATTCATAAAATCACGTGTCAATTTGCGACAGAACCGACATTTTACCGAAAATAGCCTATCTAGGCGCCATACGTGCAGTTAATGTTTTCGTCTCCCATTTTTAACCCAGAAAATACATGCATCTAAACCCGGCCTTTCTTTTCGTGCTCCTGAAAACCTTATCTGTATAAATATCGGACTTTCTGCATCCAGCTTCAACCAAAGCATCAATTTGCAATGCTAAATTTTGATCTTGTGTGCTTATGCGAGCATATCCGACTAATTTGGACATAATATATCAAAAACCAGAATAATTATTAAGTTTATAATATTTTGATATTGATATAACTAGATAAATCTTGTAAGCCCTTATTTCGCATTATTTTCATTGCATAAAAATCTGTCTCATCAAACGGTCGTTTGATGAGACAACAATATCTTCCACTATACAATGCTACCCCTTTGTCGATTAATAGACCGGAGATTCAATTAAGAATCCGCCACCCTGAGCTCATTATGATCAGCCACTTATGCACGCATGATCCACAATCAGCGCACCTCCAAAGACCTTGATTGATTATGGTGTTACCATTAGCATGGATGGCAAAGGTCGTTGCTTTGATAATATTTTCATTGAACGCCTTTGGCGTAGTGTAAAGTATGAGTGCATTTTTCTTAGAGAGTTTGAATCTGTCTCTGAGGTCAAGGAGGCTTTAAATTCTTATTTTTTGTATTACAACACAGAT
The DNA here is from genome assembly GCA_034190875.2 of Urechis unicinctus. NCBI lineage: Eukaryota > Metazoa > Annelida > Polychaeta > Xenopneusta > Urechidae > Urechis > Urechis unicinctus. Next base: position 4,256 of record JAXDRA010000087.1, on the reverse strand, counting down.
AGGCTACAAGTCCAAAACTTGGATTATAACACTCCTGCTGAAGTGTATTTCCAACAGGTAAAATTGGGGCATAAATTTAATTAGTTTGACATCTATGTTTGCCTAAATATCTGTCCAAAAATTTTCCCCCACTTCATACAGTCCTAATTTAAATTCGATTGAACGATTGTGGAAAGTAATGAATGAAGAAATAAGGGATAATGTGTTTTTCAACACAGCCAAAGATTTCAAGGCAAGGATAAAGTGGTTTTTTGATGAACGACTGCCAAAAATATTGCCTGATCTGCGATCAAGAATTAGTGATAATTTTCATATTAAAAATGCCGAAAACTGATTCGCGAGTGGTATACATCCAAACTGATAGGTATGGTGGTTATAATATCCTTTTCAAAGAAGGCTCTGGCAGAGTATCGGCTGGCTGCATGGCTCACGCTAGAAGAAAGTTTATGGAAATCGCCAAGCTTTCTAAAAATAAGAGCACAGGTATTTCCCATTACGTCATTAGCCGTATGAAAGTGCTTTATGATATGTAAGCGATCCACAAACCACATCTACTCAAGGTAGGCCGGCTTCGCCGGCAGATTGACTTACTCCTCGCAACAATTTAGTTTTGAGCGGTGTTATCAATTTGTAATATTCTTAAGTGTCAGCACCAGCCCCCAAGACCCTAAAAAACCTTCTCCAAAAAGAGCGTTCATGGTTATCTTATTACCAAAAAAACCATCTGGATATTCATGAGCACAAAGCTAACGTCATATGCGACATGCTAAGCTGCGGTTTATCTGTCAGGGGTCGTGCGTATCATGAATGTGAAAACCCAGAATGCACTCATAGCAAGTTCATCCCTTTTACTTGCAAACAACGCTTTTGCCCTTCTTGTGGCATGCGCTCAACCAATCAATGGATTGACAGGCAGACTGCAAGATTGCCCACTACTTCGTATCAGCACATCACCTTCACGATCCCATCTGAGTTTTGGCGATTAATTAAGACAGAGAAAAATTATTTCAGATATGGCGAAAACTGCTGCCAATATCATCACTGAACTTGCCGCAAAGAAAGGGTTAATAGTTGGGATATTTATTGCCATTCATACCTTTGGTAGGGACCTAAAATGGAATACGCATATCCACTTGTCTGTAACGTGTGGTGGATTGGATAAAAACAATCAATGGAAGTCTATTTATTTTAGAAAAGACACCCTAATGAGAATGTGGCGATATCGAATACTTAGCCTCATTGCACAACACTATAATGATGGTCAAATAGCTCTACCCTCGTCACTTGCTGATTACTGCCAACATTATTCATTCAAAAATTACTTATCACCGTTTTACCAAAAGCGATGGATCATTCACCTGGCCAAGCCAACTAAGGATCATTCTTCTGTTGTTAACTATCTTGGCAGGTATATCAAAAGACCACCTATCGCCCAATCCAAACTCAAACACTATGATGGGAACATCGTCATTTTTTACTTTTTCTTAACCACAAAAATGGTAAATATGAAAATGCCAATATGGGCACTGATGAATTTATCAGACGGTTTATTCAACACATCCCAGACAAGCATGCCAGAAGAATTAGATACTACGGACTTTTTGCTAATCGAAATGTGTCCAGATTATTACCCCTGGTATACAAAGCATTAAACCTGACTCAAAAGGCATTTCATAAAACATCCTACGCATTGCAGATGGAGCTGGCATTTAGGCTTAATCCTCTAAAATGTATATTGTGTGGAAGCGCTATGCGGCTCATTGACATCACTGTAGGAAAAAACCGCAAAAGAATTGCGCAATCATATGCATGATCTAGCCTCCATGAGGCCGGTACATTAGTACCGCACGGCACAATTGTATCTAAACAATATAAGTGATCTAGAATTACACAGTTTTATACCATCGCTTGCCTACTCTCAGCTCTGAAAATTTATAAAGATATTTGCATAAAACATTTATGATTATTTTATAATCATTTAATGTGTGCATATTATGATCGGCAGTTTTATTGAAATTCCTAATTATCAAGGCTTAATGCGCCAAATAGCATATTAACCACGGCCTTTACCTTGCAGAATGATTTTTCACTTAACATCTATATTTCCTTAGAACCAAGACACTCTGATTATAGTGGAGGAATTCTCTCATAACCATGCCGATACCGCACATTAGCAACTTCATCAGCGCGTTTTAGGGCCTACTTCTTGTCTGCCATAGCGATAATTTTACGCCGATGGGAAATTCAGTCATTTTGGCGCTTGTTTTAAATAGCCTTTGATATACTGATCAACATCGCTAGCAATTCTTTCTCGCACATCAGAAGCAGACTTAGCTCCTGAAAATTTGCTGTGTTCAGCATCAAATGTATAGCGAAGTATCTCACTTAGATGGCCCGCAATCTTCAGCAAAGTAGTTGTCATACATTCCTCTTTCAACTCTGCCATGCGCTGCTCCTCCGGGTCTTTTTCACCAGATTTAAACTGCCTCATTTCGATAGCTTCTTCTAGTAATTTAATGATCACTTGAGTGCGTGTTCTGTCTTCAGACTTCTCTATCTTTTCCATGAAGTCAACGATGGTCTGGAGGTAATCTTACTGTCTACTGGTTGCTAGTTTTAAATATTGTTGAAGCCTTATTTTGCAAAGGTTGTAGAAATTAAGTGAAATTTAATTAAGATAGGGTGAATCAAATAATTATAGGTAGAAATAATGCTGAAACCCTTGAAAGGTAAGCCTATTCCAACGAAAGTTGATCAAAAATTCTTTGATGAATTTATCTTGCCGCATATAAGTAAAGGTAGCCGAGGTCCAACCTATAAATTGCCACTTCTAAAAATATTCAACTACATTTTTGCATCTGAGCTATACAGGATGCCAATGGAAAGCTATCCCAATAGCCATTGATACTCATGGCAAACCAGAAATACATTATACGAGGCTACATAGGATTTTTAAGAGATGGTCGATGATGGGTGTGTTTGAGAAATTCTTCATGCATAGCGTTAAGCATCTTAACGATAATGATATGTTAGATATGAGTGTATTACATGGTGATGGCACGACAACCCCAGCTTAAAAAAGGGGCGATGGTATAGGGAGAAATGGTCATAAGAACATGAAAGGTGATAAGGTGGTGGCGATCTGTGACCGCCATTGCAATATTGTCGCTCCTTTTATAAGTGCTCCTGGCAATCGCAATGAATCTCCTCTTCTAAAACCAGCAATAGAATCACTTAGAAAAACAGCTCAATCTATTGGTATATATCTTTATCAGGAAGCATTTCTAGTTGGGACGGTGTATATGACAGCAAGGCGAATAGAAAACATATTTTTAATGCTGACATGACTCCAAATATTCCTGAAAATAAGCGAAATAGAAAGAAGACAAAGCGTGGAAGGAAGCGTATTTTTAAATTGAGATTTTCAAAGAACGTTTTGAAACCCATTGAGCGTGTATTTGCCTGGGAAGATAAGTTTAAGCGTCTCTTACTTCGCTTTGAACGTATTAGTTACCTACATTACGCAATGAAATTAGTTGCTTATGCACTGATCAATTTAAGGCATTTTGCCAAATAATATCTATTGCAACATTTCTGAAGAATCTCAGTAGTGGGATGGTCTTGTATGGACAAAAAACAGATAAATGAGCAAAGTTTATTCAGGATTACGCTAAAACACAAAATAAACAGATTTTGCCTCATATCTCGTTATAAATAGACCTAGCCATATTTAAAGCCAAGAACAAAACTAGCAACCAGTAGATGGACAAAAAACAGATAATTTTGGGGAGCAAAGTTTATTTCAGGATTACGCTCGAGTAAAAACACAAAATAAACAGATTTTGCCTCATATCTCGTTATAAATAGACCTAGCCATATTTAAAGCCAAGAACAAAACTAGCAACCAGTAGTATTACAAATTGATAACACCGCTCAAAACTAAATTGTTGCGAGGAGTAAGTCAATCTGCCGGCGCAGCCGGCCTACCTTGATTTATTTAAAATAAGTGCTAACTTCAATGCTAGATTTAATTAATCCAATACTCACTGAATGGATAACTTAATAGATAAATTAATTTCCTCAGTTTTTCTGAGCGCATGTATATCTGTTGCGCATGCCCAACTAATCCAGAATTACACCCAGCTCAAGATTCCATGGCCACTTCTGAATCATCGTTATTTTCAGCAGGGAAGTTGGTATTATGGCCTTTCTGCCGGCGTAGGCACTCCGCAATCTGATCATATTGATACAATAAA